>VUYV01000493.1:4603-76575 GCA_008711295.1 Anarhynchus alexandrinus | reverse complement strand
TGTGATGGCACTGAGGATGATCTGCTCCATGACCTTCCCAGGCACCGATGTCAGACTGACTGGCCTGTAGTTCCCTGGATCCTCCTTCCGGCCCTTCTTATGGATGGGTGTCACATTTGCTAACCTCCAGTCAGGTGGGACCTCCCCGGTTATCCAGGACTGCTCATAAATGATGCAAAGTGGCCTGGTGAGCACTTCCGCCAGCTCCTTCAGTACCCTTGGATGGATCCCAAGGGTACTGTATTATGTATGTATTATTATCCCAAGGGTACTGGATTATCCCAATGGATTATGATACGGTAGTGACATGAGGCCTGGGGAAGTGCAATGAGGAAGGCAACACCGTTCTCTTTATTGTAGATCTTAGCTAGTAGGGAGTAAAAAATGAGTAAGAGTATGACAAAGTACTGGTTCTGATTAGAAATGCTCATTGAGCTTTGTGCCAGGCTACAGAGGTACCTTATTTACATCTAGCAGTAAAAAAACTAAGCAGACATCAGTGAAACATTTCAGAGGATTAAAAGGGATTATTCTTCTTGTTTACTTCATTATCTGTCCAAGATTAGCTTCAGATTACACAGATCACTGGCTTTGTTTTGTTTTACTTATATTGTAGAGATGGAGTACTGTTGGCTTGTGCTCCTCTTAGGATCTTAGGAAATGATGGAAATGTCATTTGTATAGCCTGTCCAACTTGGCTGTTTTTTAAGGCAAGGATTTATAAGCATCTCTCAGACTGTACATAAGGCGGAAGCTATTGCTAGAAAAAAAAAATATCTATTTTGCCTATTATATCTGAAGGAATATCTTAAAATAAATACGAGCATTTTTGGTCTGAAATATCCAAGAGCATTACAAAATTTGTAGTTTCTGATTGCAAATCCAGTGTAATGATGGAGCCATCCTATGTGAAGAATTTTCAAAGGTGGTATAATTATTCCATCATTGTAATGCCATGATTTAAGAGAGAAAATTAAGATCAATTGATCAGTGAAAACCAGTTTGAAACTGCAGGTGAAGCTTAAGGTCACCAGACAAGGATTTAGCCCAGAGACTGCAAGCAAGAGAAGTGTATTCTAAAAGTGGCAAAGGCCTTTATTGACTGCATTAGTGACGCTTTGTTTTGCTCAAAATATGAGACTTCTTTATGAACATAGAGTTCATAATAACAGTAATTAATTAATTAATTAATTAACTGTTCTTAATAACAGTAATTCACCAATAATTTAGAGTGCAAAGAGAAATGGGTTAAATTACTGAAGCTAATAACATTAAGTGTTCATTGTCTACTTTTAGCCTTATTGCTTTGCAATTGCTGAAATTTCATAATACATGGGACGGATATTCAGCTGGTATAAGTTGATAAAGTGCTAGTTTCTGCAGAGTTATGATGATTTATACCAGATATGGACATAGGTTACAGAGCATAACAATAGCGATTGGATAGTTTTTGAGTGAGAAATTGCAGTTGTCTTGGGAAACTATATGTGCGTACAAGATTATTGAGGTGATTATTATTATTTAAATAAATGCCAGAAATTCTCTTGAATTTCTCAACACTAGCTTATTGAGGCTTCCATTCTCTCTTTGAATAGAACTTGCGAATAAAATCTTATTTTCTCTGTTACTTGCAATATATCCTTCTATTGAAATTGACACTGGATAATCAGTGACAATGCAGTTCCTGCTAGTTATGTGGCAACTGTAATAGTGAACCGAAGAAGTCCTGAGAAGAGCCCTGAACACTGTGCTGTGATCATCCGTAGAGTTCAGCTGGAGGATAATCCCTGCAGTGAGTTTGGGCTGGACCCGAAAGTGCCCAGGTTCAAATGAAGGGGAGAGCATGGTCTGGGGACCATTTCCTCCAGGCTATTCCAGGACATGTCCTTTATTGGGAATGAACTTGTGCTGAGCTTCTGTACAAGAGTTGCACCTGCTCATTGACCACTGACCAAGAGAGAAATCTCTGGCTGTTGTATATACTACGATAGGAAAAAAAGCTATGGGGAACAACAGGAAAAATATACTCGACTCATATGAAAACTATGTATTGAACAAAATGTTTATGTTGTGCTTCCCGTGTGCTTGTGGAGCAGTGAATTGTTTTGCATATGGCTTGATTTATTTACCTAAGAGCTGAATTTTCACCTAGTGGTGTAAGGCTGGAGAGTGTATCAATCGGACCTCTTTTGCGGAGCATATGGAGGGGGAGTGGAGCGCATGGAGCACTTGTAGCCGTACTTGCAACACTGGAATCAGCAGTCGACAACGCAAATGCCCTGGGTAAAAACAATTTCAGGTTTCCATTGCTGTTAATCAGAATATCCAAACAGAATTTAAATCTTATGAGTACAGAAATCCATTAAGGTAAAGTTGTCCTATACATAAGCAATTCATTTTTTATGAATACTGAAAAACACTTAAGAGAATAGGTATTTCAGGGTGTTTTTTTATTGCATGATAACACTATTTTTCCTCTTTTCTGCTTCTGTCGAAAGCTTAGGTAATATTAAAGGGAGAATACAACTTTCTTTTTAAGCTTTGCCTGAAGAAGAAACAGAAAAATAGATTTGTAATTTTTAACTTGCAGAGCGTCAGTGTGTAATTCTAGTCTTTCAGTTTTTTGCTGGAGAAAATTGACTTCTGTCTCATCTGGAGAGCCAAGGAATTGCAACTTTTAGAAGGAGATCTTTCTACCAGTTTCACAGACATTTAGATAGAATATCTGGAAACAACATTTAGATTCCGTATCTTGTGAAAATGAAAACCTTGTGCTATTGGGGATAAAGGGAGTTTTACCATTGTCTTGAATGTAATCTGTTTTCACCACATACCAGTGGTTATCTAGAAGATGCATTCCTTTTAATTACTCAGTACCATATTTCTTTTCCATGGGTCATTTATACACCAAGAGAAAAATAATAAATAGGCAGAGAAGTCAGAAAAGAGTACAGCTGAGTAATGAAAAGAAGCATAGAGAAGACTAGACTAGACCAAAGCAGCGTAGGGTAAGGTAGGGTAGGGCAGGGCAGGGCAGGGCAGGGCAGAGCAGATGATTTAGGAAAACAATTAGAACAAAAGGAGGAAATTAAGAAAGGTGCAAGACAATATAATAGAATTGGAGCAAAAAATGATGACAAGAAAGAGGGATTAAAAAAGACGTTTGCATAAAGAAAGGTGAGAAAAATTGGATATGGCTGTACAAAAGCAGGGTGGTTTAACAGAAGCCTTATATATGCAGAATGCTTTCATATTTCCTGACATCTGAAAGCCACTTCCAGCCGTATGCCTAAAAGCTATTTCTAGAATTTAGGGATGTCTTAATTTCGCTTTCATTCATTCATTTTTCCAGGCGAAGTTCCAAATAATTAGCTCCAGTTTCTGCAGTTTGCTGTTCTTTTGCATTTGTTCATTAGGACCTGCAAGTACAGCTGGAGAGACCAGAAAGAAACAAAGCATATTGTCTGAAGTTCACAACACCACACTTGTAAAAAAGGAGGGGTAGCAAATCTGCAGGTGTTATTTGCTTTCAGTGGCACCTTTGGCTCAGTCCAGCTAGAGAAAATATCACCTGAGCTAAGTCAAAACTGCAGCTGAGGTTCTTCTTGCTGAGTGCTCCTACTAGTCCTAGTGCTTCTTTGAGGCCAAGTGTAAATTATGGATTAGCACTCATGACTCCTGATATGTAATGTAACCAGTACAAAGATAAGGCAAACATGTTTTGTTCTGTGACTCTGATTTTTTGTGGGTGATTTCTTAATGTTATGTGTCAACAAAAAATCTGCTATTTAAATTAAATTTGCATATAGCATAAATAAACTGCGCTGTAAGTTTGACAGAACATTACCAACAATAAAGCGTGATATTTATGCCGTTTTTTCTAGTTCAGGCCTTGAAGGAGAGTGTCACGGTCCCATGATGCAGTATAGAGTATGTGAAAATCCTTCTTGTCCTGCTGGAGCGCCTGCCTTCAGGGACTGGCAGTGCCAGGCTTTCAGTGTCAGATCTTCATATCAAAAGCACATGCACCAGTGGCAGGCTGTCATCGATGATGGTAAGTATAAACCATCTCCCACATTCTTATCTTCTGCTCATATGGCTTATAGCTTCTTGGTATTGTTGTTGATTGAGAAAGGTATGGTAAAAACTAAAGCAAACAAAAAAACAAACCCCAAGCCCAAGATTTTTGGTAAGTCATTTTTATTTCATAGACAAGATCTGGTGGTATTTTCACACTCTCTGGAATCTTTTGTTTTGTATTCCTGTTGAATTTGTCCTTCCTGATATGTAATGACTACATTCGAACTGAAATTCAGTATCAGTTCGGTCCTCTTTAGTCAGAAATGTAATATGAAGCGACTCAGAAATACAGCTTACTAGAGGAATGCTACATCATTAAGCATGCATGTATTAGTTATACATCTACCTACAAAGCCAAAAAGACAATATGGATATTGTGAGCTTCTATTTTTGAGGAAGGAGAGAGCACTTTATGCTTAACGCTTGAGTATTTCACATACCAGTGTTTGATTTTGGCAGAAATCCATGTGTAATGCCTATTGCAAACTTAGATAAGATTTCTATAAGTCCTAACAGCTACTGCATGCAAAGTCCTGGCATACTGCATGCATACTTCCATGTAACAGACATGCTTCAATACTGTATCATTAGGAGCATGCTTAAGTAGGAGCATAGTATGTCAAACTTACAGTATCTGTACAGATACTGTAAAGATACTGTTGGTGTAGAATATCAGCAACTAGAAAACAAAACATTCTACCCAAGTTCCTGCTGGGAATGTGAATAGTAGCTGCCATTCCACTGAATTTTCTCTGAACTGTTGTGGTGTAATTTATTTAATAATAAAAAAAAAAAGAAAATGAGAAAACAACAGAAAAACTTAAGTTACAAAAACAGTTAATTTGAGAAATTAACAAAATCAGAGCAACTGGTGATAAAGAAGAGCATGGAATGAGTATTAAGTAGTTCATTATTGCCATTTATATTTAAATCGTGAAACAAATCAGAAACCATTAGACAGCATAGATTTTAAGGGAACTATTTTGCTGAATCCAGAAAAATGTGGATTTATTATCAAGGACTTATTTTAATATATGTCTAGGTAAACAAGGGTGTTTTTTTTCTTTTAAGCCTTTTCTCAAGGTGCCAAAGTGTAAACTTGTGAGACTATTTTCATTAAGCTCGTATGTTAGCTCAGTTCATAGTAAGAACTCTCTCCAGCTATTTTATAGGTGCTTATCTAGTGAACTAATTTTGGTTTGTTTTACTAAATTTCATTTTAGCACAGGAACACACGATTTATATTCCAGTGCCCACGAATGTTTCCTGGAACTGTTTAATTTACTAATAAAAACGCACTCCAGGAATCTAGAAGTCAGTATGAAGTCAGACTGGTGTAGATTGTGTCCAAGTGAAATCTGTTTCAAGTTCAGGATTGACTTTATCCTTTCAAAAATCTGCAACAGATTTAGGAAGAAGTTCTGAGCCAGTACACTTGTGAATAAAGATATGAAAAAATCATGTAATTTTGTACTCAGTTGACCACTGAGAGAAGACTTATTTTATTTTATTTGGTATTACTTTGGCAGTGGTGAAGCAAACTTCATTATTTATAAATGATGACCATTAGGAATACGTGGTATCATAGGATATTATTACTTTTTTATTCTCTTTCAAAATTAGAAATGATGTGCAGAATGTTTTAAAAATGTAGTAGAAATTTGCCTGACCTTTGTAAAGATGTTAGAAAGAATGTGTTCAGTTATTTGTCTTTTTTTTTTTTTTTTTTAATGTGGACTTTGTTATTCCATGTATTTTTCTTCCCAGGGTGTTTCAGTTACTTAGGTTTTTTCTCTTTGACCTGCATAGTTAGAAAATCTGGAAAGTGTTAAGTTTCTTTTTTAACCAATATTTATGATCTGCCAAAAATATAGTAGAATGAAAGTATAGCTTACAACCAAAATATTCCAACACCTATAATGTGCATATTCTTAATTGCAACTATGAACATGACATGAGTACTATGTAGGCCAAGTTTATAGCACCAATATGCTCTAGCAGGAAAAAGAACTTGAGGTTTCCAAACAGATGAGAAAAGGATCAAAATATTTTTGTTTTCACTGTATCTAAGCTAACGTGTTATGCTAGCATAGATTCATGACACACAGATAAACAAATAGCAGTTTTAAAAATAATGTTTATAATAATTCTGTATTTATTAAGTAACCTTTCATCAATTTAGTATTCTTTTCCATCAATTGCTACTACAGAAAAGCCATGTGCCTTATTCTGTTCACCGGCTGGAAAGGATCAACCTGTTCTTCTAACGGAAAAGGTGATGGATGGGACTTCATGTGGCCAGCATGGGTTAGATGTCTGTGCGGATGGTAGATGCCAGGTATGATTTACTTGTTTTGAACCTGGGTACATAGGCACACATATAGAAGTGCGTACATTTGTTACACATATGTGTTATTTCTCTGATAGCATGTTGCAGTATGCGTGACCAAGACTGAATGTCTCTTTTTGTATTGTATTAAAATATTTTAAATCAATTTCACTCAGTGCAACACAGTATGTGAGGCAGCTAAAGGGTTAGCTCAGGGAACATGTATCTGTGATGATAAGGATGCTTATAACAAACTGCTGCAGAGTGGAAAATGAGTACACCTGATTTAATCTTCTAAGGGAAGCCTCAGCTTTCAACAGGTTGGGGAATTTTGCCAGGCGATATACGTATGTATATCGAATTCTGCCTTTTTCAACGTTACAAAGGTTTACATCTAAATAAACCAAGACCAAGGGAGCAGAATAACAGATAATTAAAGCTTATGCTATTCATGATCCTCAGAATTCATTTGGTTCATAGAAGTTCTTTTGTTGCTTTATAGTGCCTTGTATGGAAACTCTACGATATAGAAGTCCCACAGGCCTGTTCTTCTCCTTTATCCACTTCGTATTGCACACAGAGAATTCAGTAGAAAACCCAGCCTTTAACATAGAAACGTCATTGCTAGATACAGTAATAACTTCAAAAAAGTAACATATAGATGCACGCATGCATGTATACATGCATACCAATGTGTATACGTACGTATAGTTACCCTTTTCTGAGTGACTGAGTGCATGCAACAAGAATACTCTTAAATACTTTGCTGAATTGTGTCTTTTGTTCACCATGTAACAATTACGGGTTTGATCACAAAGATGGTATATAGCCCACTTTTCCTGAAAAAATGTCATTTGTTTTATCATTCACTTTTCACAACAGACTAATAAAGACCCAAAAAAAGCCTTAAAACAAAGCCACCTCACTAAGTCTGAGTTGACTTCTTGGCATAACAAGGGTCAGAGAGATAGATGCTAATCAGATTTGAAAGTGTAATTTGTAAGGTCTTCCACATTTTATGCTCTTTTCTTACATAAGCCACTAGGAAGAACTTTGGGAACTACAGTGGTGTAGTTAGGTATTTATACCTTGTAGATGTGCCATTTTGGATACACAGCTCTTTGAATGCTTATGCTGTAATCAGTATTTTGAAATCTGTATTTCTGTTTTAGGTAGAAGAACTCTAATAAAAATTCTGTACATGAAGTGAAGTAACAATCTTAATGTGCTGGGAAATGAGTGGCTCCTTGATAGACTGTGGTTTCTGTTCTTAAAGGAGTCCTTTATTTTCTCTTTAACCTAGCTTTTGTCTTCATTTTTTATCAGAGTCTTGAAGTTCAATTGGTTTTACTAGATGCATTTATACAGTGCACAAGAGTACACTGGATTGACTTGTGTAGACTTCAAAAGGCTTTTATTTCATATCAGGCCAGCATGTGATATTAACTGTATTCCTATTGTCAAGCTACCACTGATGGTTGAATAGATGATTGATAGAAATGTGTCTAAGATGCTAATGTGGAGATGCTTGAGTAAACTGAATTTGTTTTACACTAATGCTTTTTAGTAAGACAGAAATACACTTTATACTTGCATATTCCAGATTTTTTCACGCCCTATTCAGAATAAGACATTAGGTTGACATTAGACAGCACTTTACCATTGTGGCTGCGGCAAAGAACCTCCCGTATTTGAAGAAGAAAGCAGTAGAGTTGCACACGTGTCAGTCACTGACCCATGGTGCGTGTGTTGCAGAGTGGCTCAGAAGTGCCAGAGGTCCCAGGGGGGAGGTGCAAATGCGGTTATGTCCCTCTTGGAGAGCAGCTGCTAGACTTAGCCAACCCTATATGCAATAATCTACATAAAATCATGGAAAAAAATAGTATGGAAGGGATCTCTGCACATGAACTAGTGCAACGCTCATCCTGAGCAGGGCTAGATCATGTTGTTGAGGGCACCTTGCAAAAGGGTGAGATGCCCACTACTAAAGGCAGCTTTAAGGAAAACGTGCCCTGTGCCTCGCTGGCTTTATTTTCTTCTCCCACAGAAATTTGGCTGTGATGGCATATTAGGATCTCTGGCTCGTGAAGATCATTGCGGTGTATGCAATGGTAATGGAAAGTCTTGCAAAGTTATTAAAGGCGATTTTAACCATACCAGAGGAGCAGGTAAGTCTGTTTATTTCAAATACTCACAAAACCACTAGCTGTTTGATTACTTTGAGCATTGGGAACTTTAAAAAGCTATACTTCTTAAACTTCAGATCTCCTTTTTTTCAGATAGTAAGACATTTAAGGTGAGAGTGCATGAGTATTTTTAAATGTAATTGTTGCAAAATTATTTTAAATTGTTTCAATTATAAAATTAAGGAATTATTTTAATTTTTCTTCCATTGAGACACACATTATTTCATAGAAGAGCCTGATTTTTAAAAACTCCGTGAAATAAAATTCATATTTTTAGTAAATAAATGAACTGTAAATTCTTATAATATTTAGATTCATTTAGTGTTTTTCAGAGTGAGTATCCAAATTATGATGTGTTACCTAAAGCAACATCATTAAACCAAGCCAGGCAATGGGAGAACATAAAGCCAAATGTGTGAAGAAGTCTTATATTTTTTCATTATTCATTGCTATGTACTAATAATAATATATCATAAAAAGCAAATAGATTTTCTGATGCAGAATGAACATGAGATTTTCAAACACTGCTGTGATGTGTTCTTTGAATGAGAATAATTGACTGGCTCCAGTACAATAGTGTTGACAGAGTAGAGGATTGAAATCCTAATAATGTGTGCTATGCACCATGTACACCTTCTCTCCAAGAAAAGTCTGTTCTTTGAAACAGCATTTGGCCATTTGTTTGCCATTACACTTTCAGTTTCTTGAGTAGAAAATGTGCAGAATTTCAAGACAGTAAGTAAATCACATCAAAAAATACTGTAATTAGAAGCAGATGGTAGATCTTTGAAAAATCAAGGACTTCAATCCATTAAAGACTAAAGTATAGTACTTAAAAAAAAAAAAAAGTTAGTCATAGTCTTCAGATGTTTATGTCTGGCCCTCTCTTAAGCTGAAGGTAATGCAGAGCAGGGATCCCAAACCACGGGTGAGTTCTGGAGGACTACAAGATCAAAAACTACAAAGAAGGTGGCTGCTAATAGAAATTACGGTGTGTCAGCTCTCTTTTATAGCCAATGTGAATATCCACACACTTTCAAGTTTATTCAAGGTTGTGTCACTCCACAATATCGTGGTATTGCCCTCTAAACAACTGTGTGAGTTATTCTCATTCTCAAGAAACTGGACTGCCAGCAATACTTAGAAAGTGTTATTTGTGCTTAAGGAATATAAAGATAAATAATGCTGCTTTGCAGCAATTTAATTTTCATGTTTCAGGATTATTGAAAAGGTTTTTAAATGCTCAGCATTTTGTTATAGAAGATTACATAGCCACACAGAATAAAAACTTAGTTTATTGTCCGCTTTTTGAAGTTCACACGGGTAATCTAAAATATGTTTTTATTTATTTATAACATTCCTGCTTGCACAGTATTTGTCACCTGCATTGCCTTTTCACCCCTTTTTACTTAAAGCAAATTGCTCAACAGCATGTCTAAGTCCCACACTCTAAGGAACCAGTTGTAATGTAAAGCAAATAACTAATAAGTAGGCTTCAAAACTAAAGCCATTCATAACAGGTTTTGAATGTGTTAAAGCACAAAGAGGGAGATGGAGCACAAAATATTGAAAAACAAAACCAAAACCCACACAGTGAGAGGATGTTTGGGTTTTAGTGCCATATCATTTGACTCTACACGCTGAGTGAAGTTGGATTTCTTTTGTGGTCATCTGGTGGTGATGATGACGTTAATCTAATCGGCCAGAGACAACTTCAGCCCCAACCTTCCAAGCCTCACAAGTTCTTGTTAGGTTTTATTTTGCTATACTCTTTCAATTGTATATCATGGTATGTAGAGTACATAGTGTACAGTTTCATAGCTTGTTTCAACGTTTTGCAAGAATCCTTAAACCATTGCTGTATAAATTATAACTTGTTACATTTAAAAAGTGAAATAGGGGAGAAGAAATGAAAAAACATATGAGATTTTGTTTTCTATGCTTTTCTATTCATCTTGGGACATCTGTTCGCATGTCTAGGTTATGTGGAAGCTTTGGTGATACCTGCAGGAGCGAGGAGAATCAAAGTTGTGGAAGAAAAACCAGCTCACAGTTATTTAGGTAAATGTCATATGTTTTAGTGTCCATGTCCTGTTTTGATCAGCGCAGAAGAGCACTAGCTAAATGTGCTCGATTACTCAAAACTCTGAATTGAAAAAAAAATCTGTGAAAAATACATCTAAAGAAATTTTGTAGAAGTAAAAAAATAAAAGAATGGTTAAAGCACCATTCTTCATATAGGTTTTATTTTGAACTTTTGTCTCATCTCATTTTGTTTAGAGAATATTTCAAATAATATATTTAGATGATGTAAGACAAATTTTGCATACTTTATCTTCAACATTTTCAATTTTTCATATGGAAAGTGCTAAAGAAAATACTTCACATTAAAACTAGTAAAAAGGATTTTGTGTTGAAACATGCAATAATTTGTGCCTAGACAACAAAAAGCCCACACTGACCAACGTATAGCAAATCACCCACAAAGTCAAACAAAAGTTCTAAAATTAGACTAAGAAAGCAGAAAAGTATTTCTTTGCATTATTTTGAATTGGCTGAAAGTTTTACTGAACAAATTTAATCACAATGATTTTTTTTTTTAGTTTTTTCATTCCTATGAAATGTCTTTCCTTGAAAAAAAAAGATTCTCTCTTAATGAGTTCTAAAGCTGTTGTGTAGGAGAGTATAATTTGTTACTATTATTATTACAGGGTTTAAGTGAATATATGAAATATCATAATTGGTGCTGCTTAAGCTTAAATTGAGAGAGATTTAGTATCAGGCATTGGACAATGAAATGAAAAATCCCCTGGTTTGATCACTGCTCTTACTTCTGCTTATAAGTAATATCTACATTTTAAGAAAGTTTTTACCTGAGTATTCTCAGTACTTCAGTTGAGAGAAAGTTGAAAATGATGAATCTTAATTATGACAGCTTAAGTTATCAAGGGGTTACTCTTGGTTGATCATGGGGTCTGCACCTGCCCTGTTAAGATATCACAGGAGATTTAGATATCTGGATTATTTCATTGTTTCCCAATGGACCATAGAGATGGATATGTAAGAGTGTTAAATCGATAACTGTGCATGTTAGAGAATATTTATGCTATTAGAGAATAGCATGCATAAGTGTCATTGACATATTTTCTAAGTTTTCCAAGATTTTTTTTCCCCCTCTGTGTCTACTGTGTTAACATATGTGGACAAGAAAAGTGCTCTGATTTTTTATTTTTTATGCAAAAATAAATAAATGTTTGAATTGTATTTAGGGAAATTAATTCCTTTCTCATGAGTAACAAACTGATTCATCTCTTGCCTTACAAAAGGCAAAAAAAAATGTAATGCTTTTTGTGCCCATGAAATAATGTCAGTCATGCTGTTTATTTTTGAAAGGTGCTAATTGGCACATAATCAGCTCTTAATTGCTTGTCACTTTAATTTTACTTTCCTTAATTTCACTAATGTCAGCCTGAATGCAGATCAGCCAGTGTTTCAATTCAATATTTTTTATTAAGCCTTTATGGGGAAGCAGGAACAGGTCTGCTACAGTATTTTGAATTAAAACCTGGGTTGTTGCACCTTTTTGTCTTTTTTTACTAGCAGAAGGTAAATGTTCTTCACTTATAGGAGATTTATTCTGAAAGCATAAAAATCTGAATTGAAAAGGAGTAACATTTTGGATAGGAACATTTCAAGTAGGATTAACATAATGGAAGTTTTGGGGGGAAGCCATGTATCTTTCACCTTAGAAACTATATTCTTCAAAATACTGTGATTAAAAATGTGAAATGTAACACATTAAATTCTCTTGTGTTTCTGATTTATTTTCTATCTTTACAGTTCTATATGCTAATTTTATGTTGCGTAATACTTTGCGCTCTGCATTTCTGTACTTGAAATGAGTCAATACAGGCCAATGCTATTTCTGTTTTCCTAATTGTCATATACACATTTTAGGATTAAGTTTTTTTGAATAATACAGCTCATTATACAATTAATAAATGTATAATTAGAGATATAGCTGAAAACACAATTTAATCCAGTGTACACCAAGAGCTGTGGCTTGCGAAGTAGAAGCTAATTTCAATTGAGGGAAGATTTGATTCCTGTTGTACAGCACAGGTGAGATACAGAGGGAGTCGAAGTGAAATGCCCTTATCTGGATTTACTTCGTGGTCAGAAAGCATAGTCACGATGATCTGGAAGCTGCAATGATGTTGCTGAAGTGATCAGTAAAACTATGTCCCACATCAGTAGCATCATTGGGTGATTGTGCTGTTGAAGCAAATCTTCAGAGGAGTTCTTCCTGAACACCTCAGATGTCCCCTTTATCTGAGGTGTATCAGCATACACCACAGTAATAGGAGCTCTGGCATCCTAGGAGAAAAGACAAGGTATAAATTTCAACTGCATTTACTGAATCAATCCATCTGTCGAGGTCTGCCCTGTCTGTTCTATCCTGTGGGAAGGTCGGAGCAGTGATATAGCCAAATATTAGGTATTCCTTCTTATTGAGGTTATATCAGAAAATGCATAAGAGATTGTGATTCTTTTTTCATCAGCAGAGTATTCAGGAATAGGAATTATTTGTAGCAGTATAGATGGGGTGGGGGGAAGTGTTTATTTAATTTGAGAATATTTCCTAAATCATATATTTATTAATTTTGTAATTAGAATTCATTATTTTAAGGGAGAATGTTGAGATTTATTTTTAAAGAAGAAGCTAGCAGTGATAACCCTGTCTGCTTATAACAGTGTTGACAAGAGACTTGGTTCATTGTCAGTTACTTTAAAAAAATTATTGTAAGAACAGCTATAAAAAACTTGTTTCAAGCATTATCTAGATTCCTGTGGTCTAAGATAATGCCTTTTCTGTTGTTACATTTTCATTTATACTTGGCAGATGTTGGAAGTTTCTTATAAAAAAAAAATTCTTAATGTAGGATACAAAAATGAAGATTATGGGATTTTTGTATAAGAGATACACTAGGCTTTGAGATTAGAGACTTTATTCATGTGACACTTGTGTAATGGCATGACAGATCCAGGCCCCATAATTAATTAACAAGATTGGTTAATGGTATATAACTACCCAAATGGCATATAATCTAAAACCTGAAAATTTTCTGTGCTAATTGGAAATGAGAGAAGTTATCTGTTTTCAGCAGAACCAAAGAAGCAGATTATCTGTATTGTTATTATCAAATATGTGATCAAGCTGCTTGAGGGATATAGACCCTTTGAACCCCCTGATAAATAACACTGCATGCATTGTAATTGCTGATTCTCTTATAGGTATCAAGTCCATAGGTGTGCTGTGTTCTTGTCTGATTTCCTTTATGAAGTGTGTTTCCTAGTAAAAAAAAAAAAAAAGATGGACCACATTTTGGGGGAGGAGGGGGTGGGAAAGCAGATGGTGTCTGACAAGTTATACAAAAGTTTGAATTCCTCATTTCTGACAATGCTAGTAGTTTTAAAATACCTTAGACCAAATCCTTAGACTGTATAAATTCTAATGTCAAGGAAGTCAGTTAAGGACCTGGTCCCATAGCAAAGACCAGAGTCCACTGAAATTAAATATGTTTTTCTTCCATATATAGAGGGCCATAGAAGATGGTTAATAAGTAACACCTTTTGATATCATTTAGAATCAAGATGAAACAAATGTCCTCTATATTAAAAATGGATTGACCTCACAGAGCTGTCTTTGAAAAGCAGCAGTGAACAGATTAAGATCTTATGGGTAAAAATTAGGGGACAACCCAACAGAGGAAACTTCGTGATTGGTGTTTACTACAGGCTGCCTGACCAAGGGAGCCCATTGACAAAGCATTTTTACATCAACTACAGGAAGCATCATGCTTGCAGGCTCTGACCCTGCCTGGGGACTTCGATAACCCAACATCTCCTGGAAAAACAGAACAGCAAGCTGTAAACAGTCCAGGAGACCCTTGGAGTGTATGGAGGATAATTTCTTAATCCAGGTGGTAGACAGCCCAAGAAGAGAAATGGTGTTACTGGACCTTGTTCGTTGCTTACCGACACAGATGAAATATTTAGAGAGGTCAAGACTGGTGGCAGCCTGGGCTGCAGTGATCATGCCCTGGTAGAACTCATGATCTTGAGGTGTATGGGCCAGGTGAAGAGTAAAGCCAGGATTCTGAATGTTAGGAGAGCAAACTTTCAGTTGTTTAAGGAATTAGTGGTTGGGACTCCCTGGGAAACTGCTGTCAGGGATAAAGGAGCAGAACAGAGTTGGCAGCTCTTTAAGGACATGCACAAATACAGGCTGGGTGGAGAATGGATTGAGAGCAGCCCTGAGGAGAAGGACTTCAGGGTGTTGGTGGATGAGAAACTCAACATGAGCCAGCAATATGCGCTCACAGCCCAGAAGACCAACTGGATCCTGGGCTGCATCAAAAGAAGCGTCGCCAGCAGGTTGAGGGAGGTGATTCTGCCCCTCTACTCCACTCTTGCGAGACCCCACTTGGAATATTGTGTCCTGCTGTGGGGCCCCCAACATTGCAGGGACATGGACCTGTTGGAATGTGTCCAGAGGAGGGCCACAAAGATGATCCGAGGGCTGGAGCACCTCTCCTATGAGGACGGGCTGAGACAGTTGGGGTTGTTCAGCCTGGAGAAGAGAAGGCTCCGGGGAGACCTTGTAACAGCCCTCCAGTATCTGAAGGGGCCTACAAGAAGGCTAGAGAGGGACTTTTCACAAGGCCATGTAGTGATAGGACAAGGGGGAATGGCTTCAAACTGGAAGAGGGTAGATTTAGAATAAATATTAGGAAAAAAAATTTCACTCTGAGGGTGGTGAGGCACTGGAGCAGGTTGCCCAGAGAAGTTGTGGAGGCCCCATCCCTGGAAGTGTTCAAGGCCAGGTTGGATGGGGCTTTGAGCAACTTTGTCTAGTGGGAGGTGTCCCTGCCCATGGCAGGGGGCTTGTAACTCGATGATCCTTAAGTTCCCTTCCAATCTAAACCATTCTATGATTCTATGCTATTTTTTCCTGGATCTGAAAAGCTCTCAATTCCCACACATAAGAAATCAGGCAAGGAAGGCAGAAGACCAGCATGGCTGAGTAAGGACCTCCTGGTCAAACTAAAGTATGAGAAAGAAGTGTATAGGCAGTGCAACCAGGGACATGTATCCTCGGAAGAATATAGGGATGCTGTCCAGATGTGTAGAGATGGGATCCAGAAAGCTACAGCACGGTTGGACCTGAGTTTGGCAATGAATGCAAAGAATAATAAGGACTTCTACAGGTATGTTAGTCAGAAAAGGAAGATTAAAGAAAATGTTCACACACACGCACACCCCTTATAAATAAGACAGGAGAACTAATGACAATAAACATGGAGAAGCCCGAGGCACTGAACAGGTTTTTTGCCTGTTTCAATGGTAATCACCCTTCCCACATTTCTCAAGTCCTTGAATGTCAAGGCAGGGACTGGTGGAAAGAAGTCCCTCCCATCGTAAATCAGGTTTGAGACCACTGGAGTAACTTTATTGTACACAAATGCATGGAACCCAATAGGATGCATCCCAGGGTCCCGAGGGAAATGTCTGATGTTGCCAAGCCACTCTCAAGCATATTTGAAAAGCCCAGGCAGTCAGGTTAAGTCGCCAGTGACTGGAGAAAAGGGAATATTGCACCATTTTTAGAAAGGGTAATAAGGAGGACCCTGGAACCTACTGACCAGTCAGACTTACCTCAGTGGAAATTCTCAAAAATTTACTCAAATCTCAAGTCTTAATATTATTAAAATGGCCTGAAGGGAACACATGATAATCTGAATAGAAGGGAAACAATGACTTCCTTGACAAAAGAATTTTGAATTTCAGATTTACTTTTTTAAATTGTCTATTTTCTTGAGAAAAATAAGGGTCAGTCAAAAAGACATTGTTTTGGTACTATTCTGGAGAGTATGACTAAATTTTGCACAGAACAAAAGGCAAAATTCACAATTCACAAAGATGTCAACTTTCCTCTTATTTTGGTACAAATGCCTTTATTCTTAACCTCTCGATAAAGTGTGGCAATTTCAATATAAGCAAAAATGTCAAAGTTAATACAGTGGTGTAGTATTTTACAGTTTTCTGTAGAAAACAGTAAAAGGATTAGTAGGCACAGATTTACCAAGTGGAGGACCAGGTCCTGGACACTATTGCTCCCCACTAAACACTGGGAGATGCAATAGCTGAACTGTGAAATGTAACATCTCTATGGCTGTGCAGCCTCTTGCATCTCATTAAAATTGGAAGAGTGTATATACGTGGTGCAGTAATTAAAAAATACATTGCACTTACCACCATTACTTAATTGTCATTGTGATTATGGCTATTTCATGCTCTGCAGAGATATACTTGTAATTAGCTCCCTTGTTTTAACACTGAAATTTTGGTCTTCGTTGCAGTTGCAGTAGGTTTTCCTGGTCCGAGTTTTCTTTGTTTGTCTTTTTAGTTACAGATGTATTGCTCTACTTGTATTGCCTGAGAGAGGATACACTTGTGTGCTGAATTTTCTTCCTGTATTGTGTTACTTTGTACAGGAAATCCTCCTTTATTGAAAGCTAAGCAGAGTGGGAATATGTGTGTGGTGTGGAATAAAACTCAGTGCTTACAATACGGGGTGTGACAGAGTCAAGAACAGAAGCTGGACTGCCTGAATCCAAGCCTGTTTTAGGCTTGAGGATACCCTTTCTTACTTTGTCTAACCCCGGTGGCTCAAGTGAGGAATCTGAAAGCAGAAAATGCAAGATCTGGCATATTTCTCCATTCTGGGGCTGGGTTTCTAGTTCTCTGTGCATGTCTGTGTGCGGTGGCACATACGTTCATTTTAAAGAGAAGACAAAATGATGCAAGGTCTGCTGCTCTCCAGGGAGAGGATGCTGCTCCATCTGAGCAGCATGACCCAACTGGACCTTGGCGCTTTTGAGTACATTTGTTTTGTTTCTCCACAGGGAAGAGGATCGGCCCCTACAGTTTAAACACTAAATAGAACTTAATTACTATTAATATTAGGCTGCTTGAACCTAAAATACCAATTTTTAAATGTTGCAAAATCGCTGGCTATTTTTAGTACAGGGCTGTTCTACAGTGTTAATGGATTTTATAGTCTTAACATTTATTACACAGTGCTGCAGTGGTACACATCAGTGGTGTCTTATGCAATTGTATTTCTGCCAGTCCATAGACCTGTTGCCATTGTTTCCCATAGAAACAAAACATAACAGTATAAATATGAATAGGAGAGAAGATGATTACAGGAGTGACTCATATTAACTTATGACTTTAAAAAAATTTTGGACAAGGCTTAAACTGTTGAGGTTCTCTTACAACAGTCTGATGCCAAACGTGCAATTTCAGTGAAGAGGAATGTGTAAAACTTCTTGTTCTGAAGGTGACTTCAAGTATATTCAACTTCACAGACCTCATCTGAACGAAATAAAATAAAATAAAGTAAAATAAAATAAAATTACAAATCCTTCACAGAAGAGTCTATTCAGTTTACTATAGAAATCTGATGTAAAATCCTGTGTTCTCAGTGTATGAAATATATCTTACCTGACTTGATGATGATTCAGCCATAAAGAACAAGCTTTTCCTGTTTGTTAGAAGCATCAAATTATGTGGTGAAAGTGTGTGAAATACGTGTTTAGGTAGGATGACAATAGTATTGTGGCATTCTAAGGTGGAGAAAAAGGCAAATGTAGTTATTAGAGGGGGAAAGAATAATGAACTAGATTTTTTTTGAAGTTCTAGCCTAATTCCACAAATCTTGAAGAGTGTCTTGTGAAAATTTTGTTTCCCATGCCTTTATGGATTATAGAAATGACTACCCTGGGAATACAGAATTGTTGCCTTTGCCTTGTATTAATTCAGTGATCAAATTATGAATTATGCTGGTGGAGCCTGTCAGTCTCTTCAGGCATTAAAATACTGATGTTAACTTAAAGTAATGTTAAACACACATGGTTTTGCCAAGCATTCCTTCCAGAAAGTGTTTCTGAAGCATGTTCCAATTTAAGTTCATGTATAGTAGGATCCATAAATATCTTTGCAAACAGAGTTAGGTGATTTCACCTACTTGTTAAATTATCCAAACAGCAAATGAAAGGAGGCCCAAATCACTACTGAACAGACACCTTTTATATTGGTCTTTTTATATATATTTTGCAGCTCTTCGAGATGCTGGAAAACAGTCAATCAATAGTGACTGGAAGATAGAGCATTCAGGAACATTCAATATTGCCGGGACCACTGTCCATTATGTTCGGAGAGGTCTCTGGGAGAAAATATCAGCCAAAGGTCCCACAACATCACCTTTACATTTACTGGTATGAAAATATGGATATTTTTTTTTTACCTGATTACTCTCATACAGCATTGTAACAAATGTTTTTTTCCAGGCTCCTGTGGATTAGGAGATCTATGTAAGATATACCTGCTTTTTTATGTATATATATCTACACACACACCTGCTTATATAGAGAGATCTGTCAGGCCACTTCTAAAAAAAATGCATTTAAATCCAAAAATAATCTTTGCGTTGTTGAGGCAAGCTGGAAGGTCTCAGCATTCCTACAAAAGTCATAAAAAGCTGATGTGCCGCTTAAGGAGAGAGATTCAAATTAATATCAGATGTTTTTTATCCTGGCTGACTGCTGCACAGCATCACTATTTGAGGATTGCAATCACCACGTTCTCCATGAAAAAGTACAGTTTTGATGCATTTCAGTGTAGGGGAGGAAAAGTTGATAGCCACCAGAAAGAAAGAGGGAGAGGTGATGAGGAGGTACTTCACCATTCAAAACCCTTCAAATACAAGAAATTGTCTGGCATATCTAAAATAGTTTTAAATCTGATGCATCTAGGAAAGACCTCCTGTATTTAAGAGCACTGAAATCACAGGATATAATCATCCTCCAGATTTCTGGTGAATTTTGTTCGCTTATTTCACATGGAGAACTTTTCTGACCTTTGTGTTAAATAAAATAGTTTTTCCCATTGTCTTGATTTGGGTAGTCTCATTAAATTTTTCTAAAAAATCCATCAAGAGGGTTGAATGGCTACAGACATTAAGTCATTCTGTCATGCTTTTTAAGGTTATCTCCTCACAGTTTGGAGTTTGTCTTCCACCGTGTCTGTGTACATAGGAAGGTTTTCCTTCTCTCTGTCTTGCAGGTGCTGCTCTTCCATGACCAGAGCTATGGTCTACACTATGAGTACACAATCCCACTGGATCCTCTTCCTGAGAATCAGAGCTCCAAAGTACCAGAGCCTCTTTTCATGTGGACTCATTCTGGATGGGAGGACTGTGATGCTGTATGTGGAGGAGGTAAAATAAAAGAAAAATGTACAAACGCACATGCACACGTTAAAAATATATATGTATATACAGTATGTATGCACATACAATATTCATATATATGGATGTATACAATATGTATATATATGTGAATACACTGTGTGTGTATATATATATGCATGCACATTGTGTAGTAGTATTTAAGACTCTGATGGTCAGTGTTGTATATTTAATAGTAATATCCTCATTGCAGTTTGTATGATTCCGTACAATGATGGACATACTTCAGTCTCATGCTTCCTGATTATATTAAAAGAATGGTCATAACTCTAGGAAAAGATTCAAACTAAATAAAGTAAGTAGAAAAAGATGGTAGTGTGAAGGAACAAAATCTAGATTAACAAAGCAAGTTCAGGACACAGTTTCCAAGAAGAAATACAAGTGCAAGAGCTAGAACAAGAATAGAAAGTTCATATGCATTCCACTCTGTATTTGGAACTATTGAAGATAAATGATCTGTAAAAGACATTTCAAACTACAGAAAAGCTGAACCTCAGTCTCAGATCAAATATGTACAGTTAGTAACATGAGTTGAGGATGATCCAGAAACATATGGAACAAATATTACAACAGCAGATATTAGTGTGCTGATGTGATATTTTCCCTATGTTTATGTTTATAATCCATAAAAAACGTGAATTTGGAAGAACAAAATACAGATATGAAAACAAATATTGGAACATAAACAGCATTGCTGTAACAATATCCTTTAAAACTGCTGTTTAGAAGATGGTTATTCAAGTAGATAATTACACTAAAAAAACACTTCAGAGGGTTTTTTTAGTGAATGCAACCTATAGCGATATATTTTCATACCTTGTGCAATTAGTCAGACTTACACTGTGAATTTGAAATGCTGATTTTTGAAACCTGTCTTTCCTGCTTGCAACTTCGACAGTCACGGTTGCTCTGACCAGCAGTTCTGAAAACTGCTGTGCACCTTGTGATTGAATAAGAAGGCCTGGAAATGCTTTACTTTCTCATAACAGCAGCATAAGGAACACAGTGTTCTAGCTCCTTTGACTCTGTGAACAATCCTGGTGTCATGACAGATTACTGTAGTTTCCATAAACATGCTTTTTGTGGTTTGGTAAGAAAGCTTCTTCCCTGAAGGTATTTTGTACGTGGTCCTAGTAGCATCCTCTGTTTCTTGGTAGTGCGTTCCCGTTCAGTTGGAGTATTCATGCTTTTTACAGTTTCCTGAAGTATTTTTAGAATAATTTTAATGCTACCACAATCTCTCATTATTGCCCCAAGTATTTCTAAAGTTACCTATCATCTGGAGAAGTCTCAAAATGCAGTATGTCAGTAATTTATTCTACATTAATGCTTAAATAAATATTTAAGTGTTTTACCGTAATGTTTATTTATCATATTTTTCTGTTGTACCTGGCCTTCATTTTTTGTTATTGTCTAAAATAGCTGAGTGAATACAAAGTTCCCTAAAAGTTATTTTTACTGCAAATATTCTGAAATACTAGTGAAAGATTTTTCTTACTTTGGACAAAACCATTTTAACTGTTCTTTTAGTTCTTGACTTAAATATGAAGCAATAATGAAATTAAAATGCTGCAGCTTGTACCCTGTGTAAATATTTGTGTTTCAATTTTTAACATCAATATTTTGATGAATCTGATTAAAGAATATAACAATTATCGGTAGTTTTACTTAAATGTTTAAAGTGTATGTCAGGATGAAGCTATTGATGAAGCCATGTGGTTTCATGCATGTTTATATATGTAACTGGTCTGCGACCTCCTGTGTTGCAGAAAAGCTTTCTTTGTGTGGGAGAGAATATGAATACACAGATGTATATGTAAATGCAGAAAGAATTGTCAAACATTTCAAATGCTGTATATGATAGATTAGTTGCATGTGCTCTCATATACACAAGCGCCGTGTAAAATGTCAGCTGTGGTCACACACATAATGCACATTTATAACTTAACTGCTCCATCCGCAGGCACATTTCTGACCGCTGGGGAACATTGCATGCTTAAGTCTGCCCTGCTCCCGCGTGCACCCTCTTTGTTGGTAAACTTCCAGGTAGAAACAGACTGTAAAAACATAAGCATAGGAACAAATGGTTATGAGCCTATTTTCTACTAATTGAAGTCTTTAATTCAAGGATTGCTAGTTTTCTAAAAATAGGCTCCCATCTAATTACAAGTTACAGCTTGTGGTAGGTACTGCATTAAATTCCGATTTCTAATGCTTCCAGCTTCAGGAGACACCAGGCTCCAACCCACCCATCAGGGTGAGGTTTCTGTACAGAACATGCACTAGGTCTCTGCAGGCAGTACCCACCTTCCTAAACGATTACCCTACAGACCAGGTCATGGGAACAGTGCATGCTCTTCACTGAAGGTTGCATGTCCTGATTCCCTTTAGCTGAGTGCTGGCCATGCCTGCCGATATATGGCTATACCAGGCAGAAATACTATGCTTTCCTTTTTGTATTCCTTTCCTTGTTGTATATGTTAATGAGCAACCATACTTCTCTATGTAATTTTTCTGCAAGCTTCTCTCCGCGCTGGGATCTCAGTGGTTGAGAAAGAAACGATTATTCCAGTAAGTTTGGCCTATGACTAGTTACAGGAATAAAGCAACAAAACTCTGTTGACAGTGGCGTGAAAAGATTGGATTAGAAAATCACATTATTCCCTACAAACTTTAATATCTCTCTTAGGCTCCCTGCTAGTTTTGATTTTCTTTTACAGGTTTTAAAGCCAAACTGTACATGAAATTGCTGTATCTGATAAAGATACCTGTGTCTTTCCGTTTTTTAACAAAGTTGCATATTTCTGGTTTCTCCACATACCTACTTTATTTTTTACTAGGTGAAAGAAAAACAACAGTGTCTTGCACAAAGATTATGAACAAGAATATCAGTCTTGTGGACAACAAGAAGTGCAAATATTTAACAAAACCTGAACCACAGATCCGCAAGTGCAATGAGCGGCCATGCCAGACCAGGTAATAGTGATTTCGTTAAATTAAACTGTAATATCAGATGTTAAAATCTTAGGAGCTAAGAGAGATGACTGCCTCTGGCAATGAATGTGCAGTAAATACATGCACCCAAAAGGTTATAATGCAAAACGCAGGGAAAACAGAAACACTGGCTGCTGTTTCCCCTGAGTTTTAATGAAAGAGAACCCGTAAGCACCATGCCTAAATCAATTCTTATTCAATAAAGCAGCTCATTACTTTCCTTAGGAAGAGTTCTCACAGACTGATGTGTACTATGAAATTGAAATTTAAATTCTGTTTATATAAAGATGGATTTAATCCCCTGCTTTTAATTAATTATACATTTTAGTGTTTTGTTCAATCAGGGCTTCGCTCCTTTAGAAGCTCTCAGTAAGCTCTGGGTGCACTAAGTATTAAATAAATAAATAAAAACCTGTTAATTGGCTCTTTGATGCAACTTGAAGTATAAAGAGCCTTCCCCTCACTCCTCTCCTCCCTCTCCCCCCATCCCTTTGTATGTGGCTCAATAGGCAGCACTAGATTCTGATGGTGGAATGGTGGAAGAAGCAGGAGGAGCCTTTTTTTCTCTGAATTTCACCCCAGGAGGTGGCTGCAGCATGCAGCCTGTGCCCTGCAAAGCCCACCCCATTTGGTGTCCCTGAAGCTGAGCTGGCAGCCTGCTGCTTGCACTGGCTGTCCAGGCTGGCACAGTGACCCATTTCAGAGTTTGCCATCCTGCTTCCAAACGGCAGCTGAGAATTATGACTGTCCCCAAGTATTGTGTGGGCTTGGGTAAGGTATCTGCCACCTTTCAGGGGAGAGGAGCAGAGCTAGCAATAGTCGGCTAGCATCCCCAGGAGTAAGCACTGGGATAGGTAGGTCTACTGTGTTCATCTGTAGGACAGGCAGATTGCATTTTTAAAGAAAACAATGCAAAGTAAATAAAATGCAAATATTGTTGAAGAGAGTACGTAGAAGACACAGCTTTCTTGGAAGGGATGAAATACTGAAATTGATATTGCATCCAACTCTGGAGTCCCCAACATAAGAAGGACATGGACCTGCTGGAGCGTGTCCAGAGGAGGGCCACAAGGATGATCCGAGGGCTGGAGCACCTCTCCTATGAGGAGAGGCTGAAGGAGTTGGGGCTGTTCAGCCTGGAGAAGAGAAGGCTCCGCGGAGATCTTATTGCGGCCTTTCAGTACCTAAAGGGGGCCTACAGGAGAGCTGGGGAAGGACTTTTTACTAGGGCATGTAGTGATAGGACGAGGGGGAATGGCTTCCAACTGGACGAGGGCAGGTTTAGATTGAACATTAGGAAGACATTTTTCACTTTGAGGGTGGTAAGGCACCGGAACAGGTTGCCCAGAGAGGTTGTTGAGTCCCCATCCCTGGAGGTGTTCAAGGCCAGGCTGGACGTGGCCTTGGGCAACCTGGTCTAGTGGGAGGTGTCCCTGCCTATGGAAGGGGGGTTGGAACTTGATGATCTTCAAGGTCCTTTCCAACCTAAACCATTCTATGATTCTATGATAAAATGCAAGTTGACACATTTTAAGTAAGACCAAACCAGTGAGGTTTGGACTTCCCCAAACTAAGGCATTACACTTTAGGGGGATTATTTGTATTTCATTATACACGTACTTGAGCAGATCTTTATTTTATTTTATTAACATCACTGTGTGCTTAATGGGTAGAAATGGAATAGTCTGATCTTTTTCTGAGGCCTTGTCAGCTATAAATCGTCGACGTTCTGTAGTTTTTCCAGCTTTTTAAATGAAACATTTTAAATATCGAAAACTGCTACTAAAGAGATGCTGTGCTGAGAAATGTAGAAGGATATCATGATCCTTAACTTATATATCAAGTTTTTAATTCTTACAAAACAAATATTGTTAGCTTTCAACAGAAATGTAATTAAAGCATACGCTTGCATAACTACTTGTTTGTTATTGGCACTTGAAGAAGTATCTTAAACTCTATTGCATTATCTTGACAGGCTGTGATTTGTAAACTGAGTCTCTGGACTGATAATAAAAAAAACCTTAGCTAAATGTTTTATTTGTTACAACAAATGCGTGACAGAAGGTTGGAACAGATTTGTTAAATCTCAGTTTCCTAAAAACTCTCCTTTGCAATCTGAGTCTCCTGGGACACACTTGTGTACTGCAGAGCTGTTTGATTTTTAAGGGCACATGGCCACAGTCTGGAGCTACAGAACATTTAGGGAAAATTATGCTCTAGAAGGATTGCTCTCCAGGTATGTGGGCTTTGCCAAGCTGCATCAGCCTTCCTTGCTGGTAGAATTTAAACCACGCAACCTGAGTTAGGCCTGTCCCTGAAGAACATGAAGAAGTCTGAGCTTTTGTATTTCCTCCTTTCACACAGGAGTGATTCTGTCTTGTAACTGAGTATTTTCAAAGAATGCTGGACTTTACACTCGTGCACTTGACATCTAGATAGCCATATAGATAGAGAATAACAGACAGGCTGATCAGTGATCTGTCATCTTTAAAATGTATGTGTAGTTTGGAGCTTTTCTAATTGGGATTAAAATGAGAGGAGAGTACTCTGAAAACATAGGGACAATGGGCTGGGGAATGAAGTTGTATGAACATTAACACCTTGTTTAATGTAAATTATGTTAGATTAATAAGTAGTCCCTTACAGTGAAGTTAAGAGGAGGCAGAAAATATGTCTTGGGTGTGTGTAATGGTAAGCAAGAGAGTAAGATGATGTGATGGTACTTTTCCCTTCCTGATTTCTTGTAACTGCATTGCCTTTATTACTTTGTAGATGGATGATGACAGAATGGACTCCGTGTTCAAGGACGTGTGGAAAAGGGACTCAGAACAGACAAGTAGCCTGCACACAGCAGCTCAGAAATGGGACCCTGATCAGAGCTAGGGAGAGGGATTGCCTTGGGCCAAAGCCCGCTTCTGCACAGCGCTGTGAAGGCCAGGACTGCATGACTGTGTGGGAGGCGGGAGTCTGGTCTGAGGTGCTGCATTTTTTTATACAAATAGTCCTCAGTGATTATTTATGCCTTACTGTTTTCTGGGAATATGATTTTTTCAGCGGCAAGTGGCACAGCTCAGCCTAATGATTTTCACGGTCCTCATGCAATGATTTGGCAAAGGGATCAGGGACTAAGAAAACCAGCCATGTAGAACTACTACATTTTACCTAGTTAATGTCCTAGAACAGTTTCTTTTGGCCAGTTTTCAAGCACGTATAATAAAGTACGTCCTGACTATAGTAGTGGGTAACTAGGGGTAAATGGAATGAACACCATCGCTTATCAGCTACCAAACCTTGGGTGCAGGGAACATCTCTGGCATGCTTTTGTACGTAGGGATGTTGATCAGCAGCCATTCTGCTTCAGAGAGGCTATGAGGGGAGCTGCTTGCAAAGAAGGACATTTCCTTCCCTTCCTCTGTCTTCTCACCTCTTTTTCCAGGAACAGCACAAGCAGTGGGCAAAGGGGCTTATAAGTAACACAAGTTTGTATATGTTGCATCCTGAAGGATTGCTGTAGAATGTAATTATTATTCAAAAGCTTTATTAATTTAAGATCTTTTAATGTGCATGTCAATTTGACTTTCTTCTTCCTCTAAAAAGCTATACTACTTCTAAAAGTAATTGACTGTGGTGGAAGAAGGGTGGTGTTATCACTGCCATCTGGACAAGCTGAAGGGGTTATTTGGAGCATCTCTCTGCATTGGAAGAGAAAGGCAATTCTGATTGCCTCCCATACCAGAAACTGTGCTATGGGTCCCTCTGGGTTCAAAATACAAATAGCAGATTCTGAATGTGGGTGCAGTTCCTTCTTTGGGCTCCTCTGCTCAGCAGCACCCTTTGATCCCCGAGGAAGAAAGAGCTAAGGCATGGAGAACATTTTCAAGAGAGGAAGAAGAGAAGTAAATAGTAGCAGTTCTTGGTTCAGTACACAGAGGTTTATAATGCACAGGCTGCCTGTGAGAAGAATGGTATTCACTTACAGAGGTGCAAGAAAGAAACCCAGATTGTTTAGTTGGTTTGTTTTACTTGAGAGATGAGAAATAAGTAAGCATGTTTTTGTTGGAAAGAAAAACTATATTTTGAAGAGTGAGGTGTTTCCCATGGCCATTCCTACTATCACCATTATATTGGAAGTTAGCCATTACTGCTTCCTGCAGTTATAATCAGCTTGGCAAAGGAGAGTTTTGATCTGCAAGCAGTGGGATGATCAAAAGCAGTGATAATGTTTTGAGAAGGAAATGGCATAATTTTTGGCAGTGTAAGTGGAAATGGTGGAAAAAAAACATAGATTAAGACCTTCTGTGCAACTCAAAGAGAGTTTTCACATGCTGTATATGCAGTGACTTTGAATTTTCAAATTCAGTCTGGATTCTTGCATAGTTTTAGAATATTTACTTTTCCATTTTAGCTTTTTTCCCTCCCCAAAAAGGTCTATTAGACACTAGTAGAGTTTTTTTCTGAAGTTGCTTCATAACTTATTCCTATGAACATTATTTAGTTTTTCTTTCATTATATTTCCTTTCATTCACAGAACAAAGATTGCCTAATATTTTCAGTATAACATTTTGCATTCACTTCATCATAACATTTCAGATGTTTCTTTATCCAAAAGCCTAGTTTTTCCTTGAGCAAATATTTTTTATCTAATTATATATTTTTAGCTGAAAATGCAACAATTATCATTCTGCACCATAAGGAATTTTTGTTCATTTGTTTGTTCTTAACAAATCCAGTGTCTATGCAATCGATGATTGGAAGTCAGGAAAACACTGAAGTCATGAAATATTTATGTTAGCCTGGCAGAGGTCATTAGAAGGGGATAAAAAGGGGCAACTATGACTTTTGTAGAAACCTGAAAACCATCTTTTTCCAACAGTGCTCTGTAAAGTGTGGTAAGGGAGTACGGCATCGGACTGTGAGGTGCACCAATCCCCGCAAGAAATGTGTTTTGTCCACAAGACCTAAAGAAGCAGAGGACTGTGAGGACTATTCCAAATGCTACGTCTGGAGAATGGGAGACTGGTCTAAGGTGAGGCATCCTTGGTACTAGTGTCCCACAGCATAATATGTTTTGGACTTGAGGGTACTGGTGGATGTAACACTATACATGAGCTAGCAATGTGCACTCACAGCCTAGAAGGCCAATCATATCCTGGGCTGCATCAAAAGAAGCGTGGGCAGCAGGTCAAGGGAGGTCATTCTGCACCTCTACTCCACTGTGTTGAGACCTCACCTGGAGTACTGCATCTAGGTCTGGAGCTCTCAGCACAGGAAAGACCTGGACCTCTTGGAGGGGGTCCAGAGGAGGGCCACTAAAATGATGAGGGGGCTGGAGCACCTCTCCTGTGAAGACAGGCTGAGAGAGTTGGGGTTGTTCTGCTTGGACAAGAGAAGGCTCCGGGGAGACATTATTGTGGCCTCTCAGTACTTCAAGGGAGCCTACAGGAAAGATGGGGACAAAATTTTAGCAGGCCCTGTTGTGATACACAAGGGGTAATGGTTTTAAACTAAAAGAGGGAAGATTTGGACTAGATAGAAGGAAGAAATTTTTTACAATGAGGGTGGTGAAACACTGGAACAGGTTTCCTAGAGAGGTGGTATAGGTGCCCCGTCCCTGGTGACATTCGGTGTCAGGTTGGACGAGGCTCTGAGCAACCTGATCTAGTTGAAGATGTCCCTGCTCATTGAGGGGGGGTTGGACTTTTAAAGGTCCCTTCCAACCCAAACTATCCTATGATCCTATGATTTTGCAAGCTGAGTTTTTTGTAAGAATTACTTTTATCAGAAGTTTAGGAGTCTACCAGTTGAGAGAATAATAAGANAAAAAAAAAAAAAAAAAAAAAAAAAAAAAAAAAAGAAACCAAAACATGTGGTCACACTAAGACCATGGTATAAATAAAAATCAGAAATATGAAAAAAGTGTGAGATGAATCTTCAATATTATGCAAATGTTGTATAAATTTAATGTTGTCAGTAGGCAGGCAAACAACTCCAGAAACTGCAGTTCACTCAAACCTCACAGTTTGCACATTTCATTAATTTGTGTTTGCACATTTTATTTGTGTTTCCAGTAAGTTACACTCTCCAGCCTTATAAGGAGGCACGTTCAGCCTATTAAATTTCTACATAGACCATTTAATATCTAGGAAGCATCTATTACTGTCTATTCTGAACACTTGACGTAGCTGTCAGTGCATTATTTCCTTAGCATATGGGTTTTGATTTCAGTGAGGTACATAAGCAAAGGCCAAACCGTAACAGAATATATTGGTTAGATCTGTGATTGAGTGTGTTATTGGACTGGGACCTTGAACATCTGATACAGTTTTGAATATCTGAAACATGCTGAAATAATGAAATTGAACTTTAAGAGTCAAGGTTTTTTCTTGCCATATCACAGACCACACTTGAGCAGAGAGATTGTAATCTTTTTTTTTTACGTTCCTTACTTCATAACTTTGCACACAACACTTCTACTTTCAGTGCCTAACGTTATTGCAGCAGTTTTTAACTTGCTGGTATGGAGAAGTATTTAATGTATTTTTAGTTGTCTTTCATGTGATGTAACAGCTGGAAACAAGGACTAAAGCCAGTAGTGTATGACTAGCCAGTCTTCCAAGAATTAGCTGCAAGTACTCTGTGGGCAACTAGTGTTTCATAGAATTCTGCTTGGGAGCTCCCATTTTATGATGAAGGGGTACAAATTGTCACTCTCACATTACTATTTATTCCATTTTCTTTACTTTTTCCACATTTAAAGGATAAAGGATAGTGTCAGATGATTTTTTTTTTTCCCCTAGTGGTGATCATTTAAAATATTTCGACGTACATTGGAAAGGCCTTACTAGAAGATAACCCCCTTATATTAGCTACTTCAAAAGCACGAAGTAGCAACTACAGTAGCAGGGTTACTTTTACAAGAAGATGTGTTTGGCAATAAAGTTTAGTATTTGCATTTCCATACCACAGAACAGCAGTAAAAAGCTGTATCATTTAGCACTAGCACCAGTAGGGAATAGACTATGGATAAATGACCATCTGCTTTGCTAGTTGAAGCAGTCATTCAAATCAGCCTCACATGAGGCTATGTGGGGATGCTCAGACAGTTACACTGTGTTCCCAGTGCCCTCTGGAAAAAAGAAGAGCTTTATTCTCTAATTCGGTACTTTTCAGAAACATCCGTGTCATAGATGTATGTACTTCTTCCTGTTTAAAATTTACTGACATCTTTTATGCTCTGCTTTCCTCCTACAGTCAAAGCTGTAACACTGTCTCCTAAATTGTACTTCAAACTTCAAAATCAGAAGATGAGGAAATATTTCATATGGAATTGACAAAAGCTTTTGAACAGTTAACATATAGCCTGACTGTGCAGCTGAGATTTTCCAAGATTTATACCAAAAAATAGGTACTTCAATTTCTCTACAGAGACATGAGTTCAATTAAAAGTATACTTGGTTTTTCTTTTCTTTTTTTCTCTGTTACTATTCTGTTCCATTGCTAGAGTACATAGCAACATGAAGTCATGGCATACATGTTAATATGTCTGCAATGGGGGAGACAAATGGAAAGCTCAGATAAATGTTAATCTTTGATCACTGTTTGTTTCTAACTCAGAGGTTCAGTGCAGACTTCTGTGTTCACTGTTTTTACTCTTTAGGATTGTTCTTGACATTGACAGAAGGCTGTTCCTTTGAGCAGAGCCAAGTTCCCCCAAGCTAATGCCAAGACTTGGCTTGAAAAATTTAAATGACGCTTCTCACACATTGAAACAGGAGGCTTAATGTGATCCTTATTGGCTTTGCTGCTCCCCTTGAACTCCTAAGGCATAATTTTAAATGAAGCTTGAATTGCACTATTACTGAAAAGATAACAGTATTAATAATCATAGTAGTGCTGTAATAGAGTTAATTTGGTTTAGACGTACAGTCACATAGAGATCAAATAATTCTTCTGCTCAATGTTTTAACAATAATACCAAGATCAAAGAAAATTTGACCAAAATTGCAAGCTCCAATAGGTCAATAAACACATCAATCCTTCTAAAACTCTGAATTAATTTAAAAGCATGCTGTATAACCTGGACTGTATGCAGCATTAAACTCCGTAATAGCTCTTAAGTCAGCAAGGTGGCTCAATATGCTAAACATTGCTGTTCTTAACATCAGTTGGGCTCTGTGCCTGCCCTTGTGAGGAAAATGAGTGTGATGAGAAAGTAAAGAATAAAGGCTCAAACTGAGGTTCTGGAGCCAGCACCTAACAGCATTACCAATTACATTGTCTTTTCCCAGTGAATGCCGTCCTTGGAACACCATATTTAACAACGTAAAAGTTACCTTCGGATGAGGAAAGCTCATAGCTACTATGGCGCCAGTTAGGGCAAGGCGTAGCTCAGTCTTATGAGCAGCAGTGTCCTTTACTAAACTGCCCATTGCCACCCATTTCAAGTGGGTGTACCCTGTACAAGTACAGGTTCATGCTCAGAGGAGTTCGTCATCTAAGCATAAGCAAGTAGGCAGAGGAGAGGTGAAATGAAATAATGTGTATGAACTGCGTGTTTACACATCTACCTGCCTTACTAGAGAAGTTCACATCATTGTAGAAGTCATTCTCCGAAAACAACTTAAATGTCAACAGCACAGGGTGCTCGGAGGGCAGCAGGTCTAGGGTACCTTACTTCATGTAGGAAGTTGTGTATATTTTTTTTTTTGCTATTATCTAGAATCTTCCGCACAGTGGTGGAATAAATGAAGCATGAGAAGCAGGATAAATTTTGGAAGGGAGAATAATTTGGAGAGTGGGTTTTGAAAATAATAATTAAAAGCTTAAATATGATATGATATGATATGATATGATATGATATGATATGATATGATATGATATGATATGATATGATATTAGACCAGAAACCTTTGGAGAGATTCAGCAGGGGATAATAGGATCAAACTAGTGGGCAGCAGAGCAGAATTTAGGAGCAGCCATTTGTAAGATGTGAAGGAATATAAAGTATGTGTGTATAGGAGACCAGAGAAGATTATATGGTGTAAGTTCTAAAAAGACGTTTGGCTGTGGAGGCTGGAAAGAGGATGCATTCAGTAGAAACTAAGGAAGCAGCAGCAGCAGAATTTCTAACTGGTATCTGTGTGTTAGACCAGAGATGCAGAGGAGTCAAATACAACATCTGGGATAATGGTCCCGACGGTTGGGATGGAGGTTGCTTTGTTCGCCCGAAGAAGCAAAAATGGGGAACAAAAGTTAATCTGCTAATTTTTTTCCACTCAGTCTGAAAGAACATCTGAAGCAACTGCTTGTTTTTTACACCAGTAAGTCCCAGAATTCATGGCCTATTCCAAATTATTTATTTAAGACAGTACATGCAGTGCTGTCTAGAAAGTGTGTGTGTATATCAGGGGTAAGTCAAGTCTCCAGCTCTTGGGTGGAGACACAGTGAACCCAACATGTCACAGAGAGATCTCCCAGTTTAGTGGTATAAAAAGCAGCTGTTGGTGATGAGTACTGCTTCTTTTCTGTCCCAGTCAAAGAATATGTGAAAATGGAGAAACGGAAAAAGACAAACTCTTTTTTTGCCACCTATTCAACAGTATGAGGCATTCAACCTTTAAACTGTGTGCTTAAAGATTTAAACAACCCCTAAATTTCCATAGCAAATGGACTCAACTGATTTGGTCTCCTTCAATTAAAAAAAGTGGAATTTGGATAATATTAATGTTACAATTTTACTGACAAGGTAACTAGCCTTGGTTTTATTCTTTGGATACTCATCCAAAATTGTTAGCTCTTTTAGATTCCAGGAATGGAACAGTGCTGGCCGTGAGTCAAAATATGACACTATTAATAGATTCATGGACAAAGAAATTGTGTGACTTTTGTGAAATAATAGAAGTCAAAATAATACTGGCATCATATTAATAACTTCTATATTGACTTAATTATACAGTTAGTTTCCAGCAAATGAGGTATGTCTTTGTTTCAGAAATGAAATCTAAACAAATCATATGGAAGATGTCAATATAATGAAATATATGTGGGAGTTTTTTGTACATTTCTAACCAATCCTGTAATATTAACATAATTTGTTTCAGATAAAGTTGTTTGTGGTTTTTTTAGTAGATTAATATACTGTATTACTTTGCCTGGAATAAATGTATGTCATGGTAGTTTCTAAAAAAATGAACAAGTCCACCCTTAATAATAGGCAAAAGCTCTGATAAGACTGGAAAGGATTTTAAAATTAAACATTACCCATTTTGTGCACACACAAAATCACATATAAATGGGAAATTCTGGTATCTGTAACTCACTTAGATCTACTGGGATATCTTTGCTGGTTTTCTGCCACAAGCCTCTTTAGGGTAAGCAAATTTTTTGGGAATCCCAAACTGGAATCAAAAGGTAATTATGGGTGGACGTTCTATTGTCTCTTGAATTGCATTATCTGTAAGTGGGGTTACATTAGAAAAAAATTAAGTTGTGGTACATCAGTAGCTCCCATCGGGATTGGGCCTCATAGAAAAAGAAAGCAAAACCAAACAAGAATAAAAGAAGCTTATAGTTCCTGCTGAAAGATGCTTGCAGTCTTTTCTGACAAGTGACATGGTAGGGGGAGAACTATGTAATCGAATAGATAATGAAAAGAAAGAAAAAACATTTTGAATCCATCTGATAACAGCTACTCTTTTTTTCCCCTGTGTATCCCTAGGAGAGGGTCTCAAGCAGAAGGTACAGCATTTATACATCTCTTTTGAATGTTACCTTCAAGAGGTAAACAAGTGGGTGCCCATAATGATCTTCTCATGGAGTACAAGAGATGGTATAATGCAAAAAGAAGGGCAACAGATGAAAAAAACCCAACCCTTATAGCTAGAAGAGGATGCCTGGAAGGTGGCAGCATGTAGCAGAGGCAAATACAGCCCCACGCTTAAGTGTGTCTGTACAGCCACAGTCTCGTTGCACGATGTGCAGCGTACTGCAGGGTGCCCTCATAAAGAGTGGTATGGGGAAAGAGGGGATTTACTTACACAGCCACTGTGTTGGAGAAAGAAAAGGGTAATATCAATGAGTTCAGCAGTTGTATGAAATTGCTTTGGACTGTGCCAATTTTAAAGAGTGGTTTTGAGGGAGGCATGCTGACGTGTGATAGGGACACAAATCAGTAGTGAAAAGGTTGCCTTGTAAGTCACTTTCATAAATATTAACAGTTAGAGGAAGCCTAGGAAATTCCAAAAGAAAAGGAACTCTGAAATACACCTGAACAAGCTGGGTTTTTCTTATTCTCTGGTAGTAGAAATAAAATGATAAAAATGCTGCTAAAACAGGCAATTGAGAACTTGATAAATAAACGATGTTTTCTTCCACGTATGCTCGACAATATTTCATAACTAAATATTGTTGGTATTAGTATGCAGTCATAGATTTTTAACCTTTTGGGCAGTTGTACAAATTTTCTGAGCGCTCCTTCCAGCCATATCCTCTGTGGTTCTACCTACAGCCTGAAACCATAGCTTGAAAAATGCTTGAAGCAGTCTGGCAGGTGTTTGCCTTACCAGTGTTTGGCGGTCCTTAAAACTGACAAGTATGATTGATTAGTCTGGCTTACTGGTGTGAGAAAGATGTGTCTATATCATCACAGCAGACTTTTATTTCTAGTGAAGCGGAAATTGCTGTGTCATGTTGGCATGAATTTTAAAAAAACTTTTCACTATACACTGTAGCCCATTTTATCTTAAGTCAAATAGACAGTGGGTATCCATGCTGTACACATGATCTCTATTTTGCTGTTTTCTATTGTTGACAAATAACTGTCCATTTAGCTTCTGTAATTACCTTTTGTACTGGCAGCTTGTCTAGCTGTTTATTGAATTGCCAGATTTGGCAATCTGGCATTGCCCAAAAGGACAGATAGCTGTGATACGTATTTTAGCGGTATACTGGATTCAGAGATACAGGGCATCTGCTGAGCTTTCCATACAAATGACTGTGTTTGAAGAAATTGCTCTTCCTACGGCCTTACTGAAAAGTGACTGTGTGAGTATTTGGCAGCCTGAAAAGTGCTGATGTTGTCTGTTAGCATTAGTGGCCCTTTTTAGCTGTGGTGAACAGAGTCGGTAATCTGGAATCCAAAACCTGCATATATCAGATTTCCAAAATGCTTATTTATAACAATTTTTTTTGTCATTTTAAAAATCATCTTTGACTCTATGCAATGAGGTAAAAAATTTGACTGTCTAGAATGGTAAAAATACTTTTCAAGCATTCTTTAAAATTAAAAATTAATTTCTTAGGCTCCCCAAAATCAAGCTGAAATGTTTTCACAAGAAGAAGGTTGGTCAAACAAAATACTGTCAACTGGATAAGTTCTTGAAATAGCTTTTTTTGGACCAGCTAGGTGAAAGGGTCCTTGAAATGTTGCAGAGTAATACAAAGCTATGGTTTCAGGGAGAAAGTTTGGTTAAACTGTTAAGCATCATGGCATTTGGTTAACATCTTCACAAAGAGAAAATCACACATGTACATTGGTATTACAACATTACACTTTGATACTGGATCTTATTTTTAAAAAGGAGATGGGGATTACCTTCCAGGGAAAAAATTGAATTAGAAACCAGAAAACTAAAATTAGGGGAAAAAAAACAGCCCACGTTAGCTATAATTATTAGAGCTAGAAGTACAAAGTAGGATGCCTTTGAATAACTGTTAGGTGTTTCTGCTACAAAGAAGATAGCAGGAACCCACTTGCTTGTGCTGAGGCTTGCTCAGTGCTGTCTTTCAACATTCGGACATTGTGATCTCTTGGAGCAAACAAGGCCAGACAAAGCAGACACCTCCTAGCAGGAGATGTGTCATGCAGCTACAAAGGCAGAAGTCGTAGAAGATAGCAGTAGCAGCTTCCCATCACTTCCTTTGCCACTGCTATTTTCTTCCAAGCCATTCTAGGGCAGTCTAGATCGGGCCAATTCCCAAACTTTTCTGGTTGTGAGCCTTATAGTGACAGACCAGGCATTACAGAATCACGGAATTTTCAGAGTTGGAAGGGACCTCTAGAGATCATCTAGTCCAACTCCCCTGCCAAAGCAGGATTGCCTAGAGCACATTACTCAGGACTGCATCCAGGCGGGTCTTGAAAATCTCCAGAGAAGGGGACTCCACAACCTCCCTGGGCAGCCTGTTCCAGTGCTCTGTCACCGGAACCATAATGAAGTTTTTCCGTATATTTGAATGGAACCTCCTATGTTCCAACTTGTGCCCATTGCCCCTCGTCCTGTCATTGGGAACGACTGAAAAGAGTCTGGCTCCATCCTCCTTCAACCCACCCTTTAGATACTTGTACGCCATAATAAGGTCTCCCCTCAGCCTTCTCTTCTCCAGGCTAAAGAGTCCCAGCTCTCTCAGCCTTTTCATTACTGCTGCAGGGGACATACAAATGCACACGTGTGCATATAAGCATAGATTTAAATAAAGGAAAACATTCTTGGGAATTGCTGAATAGAAGCAATGTCCCAGGACTTTGCTATGTGCTTTCCCAGAAATGCATAACAATTTTTCTTGAGGGCTGCTGGGATCTTTAAACAATGAGTCTTCTGGAAGGCTGATGCATAATTCAGCAGGCAGATGAATGGTGCTTTGCCAGTGAAACCTTTATTCTAACACTCTACTACACAACCATTACAATGCAGAACTTTATAGCCCAACTAGGAGAATGTGGATCCCAGAGTACTCTTCTGCATGAGGAAGAGTAGTAACACTGAGCATCCCTTCAGTGTCCTTGTGCTGACACTAATTCTTGCTCAATCAGGCCCGGTCTAAAAAGGTTATTCTCAACAAAATTTTATAAGATAGGGAGTATGCTGACCATCAGAATTTCAGTGTCCCAAGAAGCTATGCTGAATCTATGTGCAAAAATAACATCAGATAACAGAGCAAGTATGAAAGGAGCTAATGGAATTAGAATTAACATCAGATGGCAAAGGGGGGGACAAGACAAGCAAGAGCAGCAACTTCTGGTTTATATTCTCAGGATTTCACTTAACTTAAATGAATATGTTGTGTATGTACAGCCCATTCTACGGAAGGATCTCCAGTCTTTTAAAATAACTGATGAGTCCTATCTCAGTATACAAAGTGGAAAACACTGCAGTTTGGCTGACTTTTCATGGCTTATCCCACAGTTTGGAGGAGAACACCAGTCCCCTGTCATTTTGGACCACATACTTTTTTTATCTTTTCAGTTTTTGCTGAATGTTCATTACTCTGTTTTCTTTCTTAGTGTTCTTTCTTGATTTTGCTTAGTGATACACATTAGGCAAATAATTTCATTGGTCTGTTCATGAAAATGCCTAGATTTTTTCTCTGACAGATGAGAAGTCATTCCAAAGCTGTCAATGAGTGCAGGAAAATTCAATTACTCAGTCCAGTGCTGAGACTTAGTCCAGTAGGCGTTCTTTTGCCTGGTGTATCTCCATCTCTAAGATCATCTCTCTCTCTTTCCAAATGTTTTCCTCAGCATCTCTATGATCTGCCAACATGTAACTCATTTAGCCAGTTCACTTGGGTTCTGTTAGAATTTATGTAATCCTTCTGCTCATGTGGGATCTAGTTGATTTTTTGTGTGTTGGACAACTCTTTTCTTTCATGCATTTTTTTGTTCTATCTTTCATGCAGTTAATGTAGATAATACTGCTTCAGGTGTTCATTCTTGTGATAAACTTGATGTTCTATGAACTTCTCATTTTGTCACAGAAGTATTTATTGTTGTTTATTTATTGTTACTTTGTTTTCATCTGTGTGATTCTCACTTTTTACTGTTCTCTAATATCTTGTAGCTAGTTACTAGCTGAAAATGCTTTAAAAATATCATTAGTAACTAATTCTTGAAAATTTGTTTTGAAACAGTTGCTTCAAATTAAACTCTGTGATTTCTGACTGGCAAGACAGAATCAGAATAGCTACTTAATATTATTCATTTACCAGTTTTAAAGAATTACAGGCAATTTTGCATGTTTTTAACCACTGTAAGAAAGATTGACTCTTCTGCTTTATCTGTGCTGTTTCAGGCTGTTGTTCATAGATTTATGTTGAAACTCTAGAGTTCCCTCATCTAATCCTGCCACAAAAACTTCCAATAATGTTGACATAAAACAGAGTTCACCCCAAAGTAATGATCATTCTTTGGTAAGTTTATCACAGGATCACAACAACTCAGCTAGGTCAACATTGTCTGTCTCCTGGCCCTCTGATAGCTCCCTCAGGACAGTCATGCTTGTGACCTCATCAAACATAATGAAAGTGTTACACTTCAGTATGGTTTTCCTGCTAATAAAGCAGTTAGAATCATTTTCTGAAAATCCATTTTCTTCCAATTAAGAATGTGTTTAGACATTTTGAAGAGAAAATTAACTGGTGGAAGTTTTTTTGGTAGTTGTAAGTAATTTTTCTACTTCATTTTCTCTGTTTCTCTTTTAAGGTTTTTATTTCAAAAGTAATGACCCCTATGTGGAATCATGGTATTTCAGCTAAAAAAAAAAAGTCCTTAGGGTTCAGTTTCCGCATAAACTCTCAATTTGTTGTGATTTTTTAAAATATCTTTTATATCCATTTAGCTGAGTTACCTGCTATCACTTTAGATTTTCGTGATTTAAAATTTGGTAGATACAGTGAACAGAAGTAAATTCATTGTTAGGGATGAACTCTTTCTTTAATTTTAATACTACTGGAAAAACTTGAGAGCGCTGCATAGCATTATGCTATTTAAAGGCAAATACTTAATTTTGTGTGGTACAAAACAGCTTTTTGACATATAGATAAAATAGTAGAAATTTTGAAGAGAAAGGGATTTCTTGGAGGGCTTTTTTCCCCTCTTATGACATTTCCTTTATGTCCTTAATGGGTTCTTTGAATTGTCTTTTCATTAGAAATGCCATAATTCTTTAATTACATTTTTGTGAGGATGAGCTGTGCTTTTCCCTGGAAGGTTTTCTACAGAGCAGCAGGCCAGCATTGTGATATATGCTAACATTAAATGATATATTCAAAGGCTAACATTTCAAATTCTTTTTAAGAGTTTATTTTCATCAGTCCAGAATGACATATTCCAACTAATTTCATCGGAAAGATAAAGGTAATTATGACATCAAATCTGACGCTTCCGTATTCTTATTTGCAAGCTTGATAGTTATAATGAATGGAAAGTCATCTCCTGCCTAAATTCCATGCAGTTATATCTCAGATATGACAGTGTGAGATATAATAATGTCTTATTCATCACTAAGCACTAATGGCCGTAGTATATACAGTATGCCATATAAAGGATTTTTTACGAAGTGTTGGCAGTATAATATTGAGTCTGATCCACTAAGTGTGAATCCTCTTACAGAGTTATGAGTTGCATCTGTACAACCAGTTTTATCATATGGCTCTAATAAATTATTGTCTCCTTCTGGTTTCTTTGCTGACGTACTTTAAAAATAACATACAGCCTTAGGCAAACCTTTAGTATCTTTAGAATTGATAAAATATCCATAAAGGTGTTGGAAACAAGCCATAGTTCTGTAAAAGTGCTGTTGACTGGAGTTGTTTGTTTCCTTGGCTGGAGGGTAAAGTTCCTAAAGAAATGTTGCTCATTCAATTTGCTTTCATTTCCCTCATCTCAGAATACCACAAATATCACAGATCTCTTTTATCAAAAAAATTAAGTTGAGTATTTGGTTTCAGCTTTGTATCTGTCTTGCCTTTAAAAACTATGAAGGAGAAATACAATTTACAGAACTGGGAAAATAAAAGCTATGTCTTCACATCACTGAGAAGCATGGAAATAATTTTATGGCTGCCCTATAGATGTATAAATTGTAATGGTCTTCAGTCAATTTAAAGAGTATATCACATTTAAGCTTAAGCAGGGGCTACACATTTTGCTGGGCACCTTTACCTCAAAAAAGATTATAATGTGCTGGTGAAACTGTTGGCTTGAGTTTTGGACCAATTGCCTAACTCTTTTTTTTTTGTAGATAAATCAGGCTTGCCTGGCAATTTAAAAAAAAAAAAGTCTTTGAGGATATATTTGTATATTATTAATAAGTCTGAATATCTCCACTTTTTATTGTAGAATGCTGCAGCCATGTAGAATGCTGGTGTGTAACTCATTATGTGTCAGCATTCACCAGCTTATTTTTTGTAAAATCCACCAGTGTTCTGATGTCAAACACTATTTAACAATGTGTCTAAGATCCTGAATAAGAATAAAAGACTGATTTTTCAGGTGGAGGTATGCTTAAAATGGTCTTAAAACTTGAATGTGATTTAGTATTAAATATAGATCTTTAGAAAGCATAAATACAAAATTGAAAATGATGTGAAAGTAAAGTACATCTGGAGCATGTAGAGAGCCATGGCTTCCTACATCTATTACGGTATTACAGCTTTTGTTTATGCTTTAACATGGATCATTAATTATGGGAAAAAAATGCTGATTCCTTGCTTGATTTGGGGGGCAAATGAGCTGTTGTAATGCAGTCTGTTGTTTTTATGGATAAGGATTCCAGGTTGTCATACATGGAATTTTTGCAGCTTAATGCTGAAGTTTAGTCTTCACTTTTAAGTTTTCAGGAACTTTTATCTCAGTATTTTTTTTTAAAAAATAGTGCAATCATAATCAGATTTCTGTTTGTGGGGGAAAGGAAAATCTTCACAATAAAGGCTTTTAAGTCAGTATAAAGCTGGTGGACTAATCCACCAGAAAAAAATACCCTTCCCTTTTGCTCTCTCTCTGGTTCCAGAGGGATCCAAATCTATCCTGTGTGCCATATTAGAAAACTCTTTAGTCTTGCAAGAAATTTTCCCTTCAAAATTCAAGGGTCTTCTGCCTGTTCCTTGCCTAGTCCGGTAAAAAGTATATTGAGGCATCAGCCTTCCCTGAGATTGAGGAGATTCTCGTCCCACCAGTACTTCTCTAAGCAGGCTTCCTAAATGAACTAATAAGTCCAACTGTCCTAACAAAACTAGTTTCATTGGGACAATTGAGATTTCTGAATCATGAAGTTGGTGACTGTGTTTCATTAGTTTATCCAAGAAAGAAACTGGGGAACTGAACCCAGGTTTCAAATGTAGACAAAGAATTTGCTACTTCCGAGCTGAGTCCAGTGCGGCTGTTAAGATTGAAGCCTATCAAACCCCACTGTTGATTCAGAGTAAATGAATAATGATATTCTCAAGTATAGATTTTTATATACTGTCTTAGAAAAAGTGATTTTTTTTTGTTTCATTAATAATCATATTACACCAAATTGTATGTGGTTTTCTTCAACGAAATTTTACTTGTAAACTTTCAGTTGCTTCTTGTCTTGTTAGCAAAGGCAGTGTCGCATCATCCACCAAACAACTGAATTGTTCTGCTTGAGATGATAACAAGGTTTTTTTTTTTAAAAAAAAAAAAAAAATAAGAAAGGTCCAGATTCTTGAGGTGAGGTGATAAGGGTTTCCTCCATAGGAACCCTATCTCTAGCCCAACTTATGCAAGGTGAGCTGGGGCTCTGTCTGTCTTACTTTAAAATCTTACCTCTTTTGGAGTTATCCAGTACTAATTCTTACTCCAGAAATAAGAGCTAGAAAGAAAAATGAGGGGGGGGAAAGAAGAAAAATAAAAAGGAGAAAAGCAAAATAAGATAAATAAGGACAATTCAAACTTGCTAAACTTAGGGAGGACCGACAGCAGATTTTTTTCAGCTAAACTTAGCACAAGTTCTGAATTTTAAATTTGGCATTCACGTACTGAGGTGTTGGGTGTGTCAGAAATGAGAGAGGCAGAAAGACCTTCCTGGAAATGATGCATGGGAGAACTCAGACTCCATCTTATGTTTGCTCCATTAGTCCTTCTTTTTGTATTAGTTACACTATTCACAAATGCCTTTATTAAAAAAAAAAAAGGTGCTTAAATAAACTGAAGATTATTTGCATTATTTAGTAACCTTTACGAGTATTGCTAAACTCAGTATAAAGTCTTTGCTGAAAACAAATGCACCACTTTACTACCTGCCTTCAAAAGCAAACTTCATAAAAATACAAGATACATGAAAAGATTGCAAGCATGTAAGTAAATATGAATCCTGTCACTAAAGTCTGATTGCTCGATATCCTTGTTTCACACTCACTTTATGAAAAGGTTGAAATCACTTAAATGCTGGAACCAATGAACCTATACATAAATGATTAGGAATGCTCTGCTAATAATTTCCAATGGAACTCATCACTGAGTTTCCTTATGAGCACGTCGCTCTCCACTTTGAATGCTACTTAGACTTGTAAAAATTTTTTATAGAACAATCCGTTTATTCTTGAAAATAAATTGTCCAAGTCAATTCTGTTAATATTGTCACAGGTTGGGATTTTCATTGTCGATTGTATCAGCCTCTGCAGTGATTGCCTGTTGTGTTGGCAGAAAGATGCATTTTGACCGTTACTGTCTGCCAGAGACAATTTTTCCCTTAATTTAGGAATTCCTACTTCTTATGAAGGCCAGCTGGATGCAGCTAAGGCATTACAGCACCTTCCTCAGCTGTTGGCCTTGGGAATATGTATTCTCTCCAGAATATATATCTTTGGCAGGGAACAGAAAGAAGGAATCTTGGGTAACGGGTTGTGCATGCCAAGTGTAAGGATTGTTATATTTAACGCCTAGGTTTCTGTCCTTGAAATTATGTCTAAAAGAAGTTCAAAAGTAGGACAAAATTCAAACAGGGTGGGTAGATTTTATTTGAAAGAAAGAAAAACTTTTAAAAAAATAGCTGTTAAATATATTTATCCAGGATTTTTTTTTTTTTTTAATCTTTAACAGGAATGTTTAACATGTCTTGCTGCTTGAACGGTTTTACAGTACCTTTAGGACTGTGTCCAAAATGCACAGATTAACAGCCACATAAAAAAACCTCTGGCTGCGTATTAGAACATTTAGTCTAAACCTACAAACACAGTTGTCCTACGGGAATTTTTGCTAATCAGCTACATGGCCTTAAAGTGTAGGTCATCTGAACAGTTAGAAGTAAAATATAATTAACCACCACAAAAATAAAGTAAAGCGTGTGCAAGAGTGACGTTTAGGAGGTGGAGGGGGTGGAAAGAAGAGCTATAGAGTATTCTGCATTCAGTAGTAATAAAAGCTCTGGGTTGAAATTAATCTGAGAGCTGCTGAATTGATGCAAGTTACTACAGATTGGTTTGGCGTGGGCATTTTCTGTAGATTTCATATACATAAGCTTAATATTATTTTATGTGTATTTATATATAAAACCATGGAAAATATAAGCAGTTTTGACAGATAGATTTCTTTCTGATTAAACTCACTGCTTGATATGTAAAAGTTAAAGTATTTTTTTGTTTCCTGCAAGTTGAAAGTTTTGTTACAGTTTTAAACATGGAAACTCTAGGAGTATATGGAAGCTATGCAGCTTTAGCTACATACCACAAGTGCTACCTAAAATATGACACCTGCACATCTAGTGAGACGTATTTGCCTCAGGTTGAATATTTTCAGTAAGAGAAATCCAAAAAGTGAAGCAAGCTTAGGAGACAGTTTTGGAAGGGTCTGTTTCAGCTAGAACATAACAGATGCATATGCAGTACAATGAGTATCAAAATGAGGGTCCGAGCTGTTGGTCTGAGTGGCCTGTAGCTGGTTTGCAGAGGCTGAGGTGTCTCCTAGGGAAATTGGACCAAGTCCATACGTTTGCGGAGTGAAAAAGAAAAATACCATGGATGCCTTTTATCCTCCAATATTCAGTGGCTGCTCTCAATTGTACCAGCAGTTGTCTGGTGTGCATGCAGCACAAATTCAGGTTTAAGACCATTTCGTGGAGGTGAACAAAAATCTCAGTGTTTTTCTGTGTAGCTAGCACATGCACTGCTCAAGGCCGTACCTGAAGTGTGTTTTCCCTAATTTTGTGCAAATGCGATGGGTTGTCTGAAATTTTTCATTTTCTTTTCAAGTGCTTTTAGAATAACTAAAAATACTTCTTTTGCCTTGTGTGGATCTGCTTCATGAGTAAATTTTGCTATTAAATGCTCTATTTCATACTACTTTGAATGTGAGGTAATACAGATATGGTAAAGTGATATTATTTTTTTCTGGCTCCCAATCAGTAGAATTCTTAATTCTGAAGTCAGACACCACTGCTGCTGATGATGTGTGAACAGGGAAGAGCACAGCTTGACTATCACATCCCTGGTTGATGTTAAAACACTACTGGTCTGGAAAAAAAACTGTCTTTACTTGTAAACTGATCAGGCTGGCTTTGAAAGTTTTGGATTGTAAATCAATATGGTAGCCCCACTTCTTCACAGTTTTCCCCAAACATCATTCAATACTTTATAAAAGTTCTCAGTTTTATAAAATAAGAATAAATACAAAGTTAAAAATCAGTACATTTCTGTGATAAGACGATAAAACAGAAGGCAATTATCTTTTTTTTTTCCTGCTTTGCCACATATTTCCTATATGAACTGAGACATTTTATCATCCTTTAGTGTCAGTTTCTTCCTCTAAAGTTGGGATGTTAATAAGTAGGTCATGCAAGACTAAAATTAATTGTTTTCAAGTTGTACACATCTTTGGATAGAAAACTACATTGTAATGCTTCATAATGCTCTTTGAAATACCTCACAAAGGCCAATAGCAGCTCAGTCATTAAAGGGATGCTAAATCACCAATTAAGACTTTAATGCCAAAATCTTTCTAAATTCTGCATAGAAACTCAGGGCCTAAACACTGATTAGGCGAGAGAAAGAGAGCTTGTTGTGTATTGTCTCCGTTGCAGTCACGAGAAGCTTTCAGGCCAGAGCTCATTTGATATAGAGAAGATGTGACTGCTGCCAAAGTGCTCTCCACAAAGGCACCTGCATACACAAATTGTTACCCATTATGAATTAGCGGATAAACCATTGGACCCCATTTTGTCAGCGGAAGTCCAGTGTTTTCAAATCCCATTCTCCCTTCCAATACTCCAGATATCTAGGTTGCACCTACTCATTTTAGGAAAACCAGAGGTGAAGGGCAGATAAATTATTTTTAGGCAATCTTATGTACCAGGTCCACCGCCTGTCCTGTCCACCTTCTCTGTAGCTGATAAGAGAAGATACATACATACTAGAAGCTCACACATACTCTAGCTTTGGTTAATAAACATGTAAGTGTTTTACTGAAGGAAACAAAGACAATACTATGTGCAAAATTACTCTAAATTAAGATCATTGGGATAATCTTTAAAGATTATCGTCATCTTATTACCTTCATCATATTACATTCCTCTTTCCTTCATTCTTAGGTTTTGGGGTTTTTTGTGTTGTTCTTTTTATTTTATTTTATTTTGCTATTCAGTTGCCTCACTTACTATTCCATTAAAATATTCCAAAGATAAACCTCTCTGAAATTATGAAGAGAGGAATCCAAGAAGTGGCTGGAATTTTGGCAAGATTAAGATTGATGTTCTGGGTGCTGTTGGTGATTAAATTTGGGTATGTGCATGTCTGATTATATATGTTTACTGTGTGCATGATGTTGGTTGGCCATTATAAGAAGCCAGATTATTTTTAGCTGCACAAGGAAAAGGCAGAGAATTTGGGAAAAGGCAGAGAATTCAAGAAAAGGAATTCTGTTGAGAGGCTTTTTCTCATGCAATTTGAAAGCAATATACAAAATTCAAAGTTGATGACACTCCTATTTTGAAAAGACTTCAGTACTAGCTGGATTCCCTCCTGTAAACATCATATTGGTTCATTTGTTAAGCTGTGGTTGCTATTGAATAGAAAATTATGTATTCATAATTGAATGTCTTTGCATGCCTTGGCTCATGCAGGCTGTATCTGATAAACTTTGCAAGAAATTATAGTTCCTCATTGACTTTATGGAGTTACTGCTGATATACATCACTAAGAACAGAAGCAAGATCAAGTACATTTGCTGCCTCTATAGAATGCCAGTGTTTGATTTCATGTAGTTACATGTTGAAGTGTGCTTTGGACCTTGTTCAGTCCCTTGTGAAAACACCCTTCAAGTGTACATCCTAGTCTCTTGGAGTCTCATGAGTCCAAAAGACATGATTCTCACCCCTGTTCATTGGGTGCAAGACCTCTATTTCCCTTTTGGCATGTGTAAATCTTTCCTCCAAGTAACAGTGTTTAAAATGTCACTCAAAAGCACATAGATAACAAAACTAAAGGGTAAAAACCCCTTTAGTGTTTCCTACACTCAAAATGTGTTCTTGCTTTGCAGAAAACTATACTTCTCCATCTCCATATTGAGACAGGATGGTTGGGAAACCTCTTTTGTTATAGCACCCTCTCCTTGTCTTTCTCTCTCATGTCACTATTTTTTCAGCTGCTTCTTGAAGGAACTATGTTCTGAATATTTACGTAATTAAGATTTTTTAGAAGAAAAATATTTTCAGGACTATGTGGATGGCAGTGGCATAAATTTTCAGCCAGTGCTCCTGTCATTCATTGCAATAAATGGATTAATATTTGAATATGTCCCGTACAGTAAATTTCCCCCAAACTTAATGAAATTTGTGGGTACTTGACTCAAAATCATTAGCAGGTAGGAGCAAATTGCAATATGTATTTTTTGAATTAATTTGTAGTTAAAGCAATAGATCATATGTCAATGGACACAAAAATAATTCATGCCCTGTGAAATTTTGTTCATAGAAAGTCAGTGAATGGGGAAGAGATGCATCTTGTTGATTTGGAATAGGTTTTGTATGCATCTGTGCAGCACTGCCCAAGTTTTCATCTTAATATATTACTGTGATAGATGTAGAATGTTACAGTGCTCAGCTGTTTTATTTTCTGACCTCATTCTCTGTGGCAACAAGATGGGAAGGTCAGGCAGCGTGTCTCACGTTGCGTGTTTCATTTGTGTGACACACATGAAAACATGAAGACGTGATACAAAGACAAGAGGCATACACTCTGCTCAGCAGAAAGAGCATTTTTGCACTGGTAGGAGTAATGGCTTAATTAAAAATGCTTCTCTCTGTCAGTGTCTGTAAGCATTTTCTTTTGTTCCATCACCCTCACCTCTAATAAGACTAAATTAGGATGTAGATACAGGGGAACAGCCCCTGCTCCCTTCAGGCACATTGCTGCGTTTCAGTTTCATCACAGGCTCTACAAAATGGACCTTGACAGCAACAGGATGCTGGAATCAGTCCTTCAGTTAATACTGCAAATTTATTTGTGCCTTTTTAACTGATTTTCCTTCAGCTGATGGAATGGAAGGCAGAAATCTTGGAATGCTGACAATTGAAGGAGCAGCCACTGACTTCACCTGGACTGGCATTTCACCTTCATGTGTACAGGCAAAAATACCTTTCCAATGAATGTGTGTCTTCTATGTGTTCCAGTGCTCCGTCACCTGTGGCAAAGGGATGCAGTCCCGAGTCATCCAGTGCATGCACAAGATCACAGGAAGGCATGGCAATGAATGCTTTTCCTCAGAAAAGCCTGCAGCCTACAGACCCTGTCATCTCCACCCCTGCAATGAGAAAATTAACGTTAACACCATAACATCACCCAGGTTAGGTAAGCAGTCAAAATGACACATTCCTGCTGAAAATCTCTGTTTAGTTCTTTCTCTTCATAGAGCAATGATCAGTTTAAAAACAGGGCTAGGACTTAGGAGGTGCAAACTGTATACGGAGACTCATCTGTCTGCCTCTGTTTTCCAGTGTGTACATCAGAGACTGTACCTCACAATGGTGAAGGGTTTTGTTATCCAAGGAAAAACCTTGGGACTGCATGGTATATGGACACAAAACATCTGACATGAAAATATGTTTTTATTAGAGAAATTATAAACATATTGCATATGTTTATACATATTTGTCCACTCAATTTTATCAAACATTTCTGAAGTAAGACAATACCTTGTTTTCTCTTAAAAACCTCTGCAGACTATGTTCTTATTATATTTGTGAGATCAAGGAAGCTCTTATTTGTTCCTCAAATACAAATAGCTCTTTCCACTTGTATTTAGTTCAAATGTCTACAATCTGTGCCTGATGGATTTAGGACACGTGAAGAAAAATTATTAACATGAAGACATTTGCTGTTCCTGCAGGAACTCGGGTCTCTATTGGTCTTAAAGAAATTATGTTACTGCATAACTACGGAACTGTTAATTCCGTTCATTGTTAATGCCTAGTAGGCTGTTGATGATGGTCTCACTTCTAGCTCCCCAAATAATTCATCTGCTTCTTTAGCATGACTGGGGAATATTCAAAGGGTTGCTGTAAGACAGCATACCCTTTCCAGATGATTTTCCAGAGCCCTTGTTAAGATAAACCCTCCTGTCAAATAGATTACTCCTGCATGGAAAGCAAGTCTAACATTTCAGGCTGTATGTAATCCTTCCTTTAAGTCAGTGACGGGTATTTCTCTTTGATGTTTTTAACCCTTAAACATTCTTGTGCAGTAGTCATTGTTTCAGTTTGCTGGATGAGGTGGCAGCTGTTGCTTATGGCCCTCTCCTCTGCTATTTCATTGTTGTAAGGTTGCCCTTCATACTTTATCTTTCTTTGTTCAGCTGATCTCTCAGAATCAAGAGGCCATCACTCCATCTCTGACGCTCTCCCTCTGGTGAGGTATAAGCAGCTTTGTGAATGAAGTGAATCACAGTTTCACAGGAAAAATACAGTGTCAGATTCATTAAAATTTGACTTAATGTGAAGTGCACAAAAAAAGATTGGGCTATGTTGTCCTCATAGAATGGATTATGTAGCACTGATGTTTGTAATCTACAGGTCAATCTCATCCAGCAGGAGTCAGAATCCAGTCTAGTAGAAACATTAACATCTCCCGAATACATAATGCAATGCTTCTCTTGATTATATTGACCATTTTGGCCTCCAGTTCCATTCCTATTAAGCAGTATAGATCTCCTGGATTTGGGGTACGACTAGTGGAAGCTAATGTGGATTGCACCATCTCTATTCTTTTATAAATATACTCTCAGTTTCTCTTTCCCTTCTGTTAAAAAAGGAGAGTAACTCAAATCTTCTGTGAGATTGACTGGTTTTTTTCAGTTCAGTGTTTATGATGATTTTTGGATGATGACTGTTTCTTGTGCCCTATTTTTCCTGTTTTCCAATATTAATTTGATGTATGCACTACAGTTTGAATAACTGAATGTGCAAAGACCCAAATTTGGTACCAGGGTCCTTCTATCGCAAGCACTGTAAGAGGTTTTCAAAAGCAAAACAGGTGGGTGGATTACCAGATGGCTTCACAAGAAAAAAGACAACACACATGAAAAATATGCCTATTTTATAGAACAGACATACAACAGAAGTCAGGCTTCTGCATCTGAATGTTTATGACTGCTAGAGAGAACCAAATAATTACAACAACCGTGGGAGGAGGTAGAGTAAACCAGACAGTGGCTTTTCAGGCTAGTGAGATGTCCTTTTCATTTTAAAAGGTTTCTGAGGAAGAATTTGGTAGTCAGGAATTCCCACAGTTAGAAAGCAGCAACAGGCTACTAATAGAGCAACCTGAATAACTGGGTGAAGATAAGATATGGAAGATGTGAAGGTAAGGATTAATAGCCTGACTTTGACATGGAGTAGGGAAGACCCATTGGAGTGATTTGAAAGAGGGTGATGCAGTCAGACCACTGTACTGGGAGAAAATTTAAAAAAAAAAAAAACCACCACATTTTGAATGTACTTGGGGAGGAGAGAAGATGAAGAGAGAAGAAATGTACAGTATTTGTACATTTGAGAAGCACAAAATTAATGCAGTTGGGCCTGGACAAGTGTATTTGCCAACACATCAACTGTCATTGATTTCATACTGTAGGTTTAATTTTTCTAGATAAAATGGATTTGCATTATGAAATGTTCTGTAGGACTTGCTAACTGTCCTCAAGCCTAATAAGAGCAGGAAAATGTATCTTTGTTCCTTTGAACAAAGAACCCAGACAAAACTAAAGGTCTAGTAGATTATTTCACTTACAAAGAAAAATGATGTAAGACATCATGTAGTTTTGTTCGATTTTCCATTCATTGACAATACCACACAAAGTCTTGATTTCTCGAGCAAAAGCTGAATCAGAAAACCAGCACCAGTCTCCATGCTTTAGTCCCTACATTTCCCTACCTGCCTCTGATAAAAAAAAAAATAAAATCCCCTTACAGGTGTCACTGAGAACTCCATTTTGGTATTATTCAACCTGAGGCTTCCTGTTTTTCCAGTGGCAACTTCTGTCTCTGACTGAGTGTAGTTTCAGCTGGAGCTGCTGCTTTGTGTGGCTTTGCTGGAGCTGGCTCTGCAGCCCCCACGTAGCCGTGGTCCCTGCTCCAGCTCGCCTCTGTATGGGGCAGAAAGATGGGCGTCACTCTCTCATGAGGAGACAGCTGCATGACATGAAACCAGTTAGTTTCAATGCAACTTAATCCAATTTATAAATTAAGCTGGCCTTAAAAAAATTGATGTTGAAAATATTGACAGCAGGAGAATTTTTTTTCTTTCTTTTCTTGAGTATCTACAGAGGGCTGGAGCACCTCTGCTCTGAAGACAGGCCGAGAGAGTTGGGGTTGTTCAGCCTGGAGAAAAGAAGGCTCTGGGGAGACCTTATTGCAGCCTTCCAGTATCTAAAGGGCCTACAGGAAAGATGGGGACGGACTCTTTGCCAGGGAGTTTAGCGGTAGGACAAGGGGTCATGGTTTTAAATTGAAAGAGGGCAGAATTAGTTTAGATATTAGGAAGAAAGTTTTCACTCTGAGGGTGGTAAGGCACTGGAACAGGTTGCCCAGAGAGGTTGTTGAGGCCCCATCCCTGGAGGTGTTTAAGGCCAGGTTGGATGTGGCCTTGGGCAACCTGGTCTGGTGGGAGGTGTTCCTGCCCATGGCAGGGGGGTTGGAACTCAATGATCTTTAAGGTCCCTTCCAACCTAAACCGTTCTGTGATTCTGTGATCTATTCTTTCCCTTCCCCAGATACACTTCTGGTGTCCTTGTCACCTTTGCTTCCTGATTCTTCACTAATAAACGTGACCATAATGTATATTTTGTGTATTTGATTTTGTTGTTGCTGTTGTTTCACAGCTGCTTTAACATTCAAGTGCCTGGGAGACCAGTGGCCTGTGTACTGCAGGGTGATAAGAGAGAAGAACCTCTGTCAAGACATGAGGTGGTATCAGCGGTGCTGTGAGACGTGCAGGGACTTTTATGCGCAAAAAATGCAACAAAAGAGTTGACCTCTGTCAGGCTGGCTGGCTCTCAGCTCTTTGCAATCTTATTATTTATGAACACACACACACGTACACACACACACGCACGCTTCTTCAGACCAAATATTATCAGATTACATATAATTTAATCAAATTAATTTATTTTTGCCTACCAGACATCCTTAATTGTTTTGTTTAGACAGCCAACTTGTTTTATCCTCTGACATTTTCATAATTAATTTTTATATGAACAATTTTGGATACATTTATCAGAATTTTTAAAAATAGTAACTAGTATTTTAAATGTTTATTTTCAGTAGGGTCGTCACTCTGTTGCCAAAAAAAAGTCATGTTATCTTGAGTTTATTTTAAGTTAGCTGAATAGTTTTGTTGTATATGGAAATAAAGCCCTTTTTAATTTTATTATATTTTTGGCATTCAGAGTCAGAATGATCTTGTGTATTTTGCAACAGATGTTGAGGTGAGTAAGCTAACATTATTGAACAGGTTATTACAGAATGTATTGTGAAATTAGTTCATTTGATTTAGAAACATACTGAAGGGGATAATCTACTGTAACTTATATTATAAACAAGAAAGTTAAAGTAGCTAAGTAGGGATTTTGATCATTCTCATGGACACATACTTGAACGCAAGTATTGAATCAATGAAACACTGTAGAGATTTACACTGAATCACTGTTGCACTGTTTGAGGTAGTGTAGAGAAATGCAGTCCTAGAACTTGTACCATCCTATGAATCCACGTCTGTACTGTTTTAACATGTCACTTGATTTTAAACGTTTTGAAACAAAAAACCCATGCCCCTCTATACCTTTGTGTGTCCTCTTGCAGATTTACAAATGGAAGAGTCCTTCCTCCTGCCACTTGTATGAATTAATCTGTTAAACATTTTCAGTTCTCTGTTGACAATTTAGAAAATAGCTTTGTAATACTACTTTACTTTTATCTTTGTTTTATGAAAAAGTCTTTATAGAAATAAAATGTTTTACAGTTTTGTGAAACGTTATGAAACAGCTAAAATTTTCCTTATGAGAAAATATTGTACATGATTCACATGATTTTTACATTTTCAATAAAAAGTAAAGCTTCTTTTGTTACTTGCATTTCTCCTGGTTTGGGCATCCGTGTCCGGTAGCCGAATCCATCGAGCCCTGCGTCGCAGCAGGTACAGCTACAGTCGTCCCTACAACAAATGCCTCCTGCCTCTTCCCTTAGGCACCTTTCTGCAACTTCAGGCTGACATGCCACTCTGTGAGCTTTGGTATATGGAAAGTTGTGTATAACAGAGTAATATTCAGTGGAGAAGAAGTTATTTATCTCAGGTGAGTTCTGTAACGGCTGAACTTTGCAAGAGGAGAGGTGTAGGGCCTCTGCCTCCATTTTGTGACGCAAGCCTTTAGGCATGCTCTGAAAATATGTAGGAGCGCAAATCCTGAAGGCAAGACAGCCAGAGAAGTGAGTCTGAAAGGCTTCATATTTTCTACTCAAATTAAAAAGGGAATGCATCTTTATTTGAGTGATTGTTCTTTTAATTCTCTGCAAAGAGTCTACTGTATAGATGTGATGCAGATATCCGCACTATTTGATATACTGGGGCCCCCAGTCAGGACTGGGATTCTGTCCAGGAAGAATACTTAGCCACAGCCCTAACTCCCGTTGAAATCAACGTATGTGCTTTCAAATAGCCATACTGTCAAAATCTTTGGTTTGGCATCTTGCTGCTGTGCATTCAAAAACTGCAACTTTAATGATGTGCTAATGTATGATTTTAAATTAAGTATCGTCTGGTTTTAAAAAGTAAGGAAGGAAAGAAAAATAACTCTCACATCATGGAATGTGATACTATATTTTGTATAATTAAAAAAATTCAATGCACTGAAAATTCGGTTGCTCTTGGGCATAACTCCTCAATGTCACAGACACACATTTGAAAGTCTAATAGAATTACTGTAGTTGGCAGGCAAAAGAAACAATCGTTATTTTAAATTTTCTTCATAGTACCCAGTCCTGCTAATGCTCCTGCACTCACTTGAATCACAACAACTAAAAATCAAGCAAAAGGAAAGATGTCTCCAGACTATGGGCCAGAGGACAGTCTTTTATCAGCCAGTGATACAATTCACACAATTTTGGTTATGCTCTGCTGTTTCTGAATATTCTACTATCAAGAATGTGGGCTTTTTCTCAAAACAGAAAAGTACATTTTAACTCTGCCTGTATGCGTTGAAAACAGATGAGTGACTTGTGCTGAAATCATCCTCCCATCACCCGTGTACAACATCATAAAAGAAGAGAGTTTTGGATGGGAACCAGGGACGGAAAGTTGCACAGTAAAATGACATTCTTTTTAAATGTAATGAGTGAAATAAGGATGTTATAATGCTGATAGCTCTGGCTCTGATTCCTTCAGCATCTGTAGTACAAAACTATTAATTAGATGTGTGTGAATCACTGTGAAGCAGTTTTGTGTCTACATAGCAAAAATGCTTCTTCCTTCTCTGCATGGGTTTGAAAGCAAGTTAGCTTTAGTGCTTCAATACACTCTATCATCATTCAGAGAAGCAGCATGGGCCAAAATACCAGTTTTGTCAGAAAATGACAGGTTTTGAGAACCTGCCCAGCCCGTTGGCCAAGTCGCAGCTCTCTGGGGGGGCGGGGGGGGTGTTGCTGTGCCTGCCCGGCAGAGCTCTGCCGCAGCCCTGGGTGACAGCAGGCAGCGCTTCCCACCTGTGGTCAGGGAAGCAACAGCCTTCCGCACTTATAGGCATTCTCACCTGACATAACTCGCTTTTTGGATGTGGTCTTTCTTTTTCAGCAGCAATCCCTCTGCGTTAACACGTTTTCCTTCCAGCCTGATGAATATGTAAAATTTCAACTAATGAATGTCAAATCAGTCAAGTTCAGCTGACAAGGAAATGTGAAGTTCACTCCAGCTCACAAGGGCTAGTGTAGGCCTCCCTGCTAATTAAATCCCACTTAGTCTCTGTTTTGTTGGATTAAGTGGGATTTAAGTGGAGCACGGGTCTTGTGCTAGGCTGGTGTGCAGTGGCCTTACTTCTTCCCAGATTCATGCTGGCTAGCTACAGCAGTCACCAGAAGTGACAACAGTTACCACTTTTCATACCTGTCTTAAAGAAAAGGAATACCTGAATTTTAATTGTGCTGTCACTTATTCTGGAGGGAATTTGCTGCTTTGTTCTGGAGGATGTGGTTTAGGTTTTGGGTTGTTTGGGGTTTTTTTCCATTCAGTTTTCATTGTCATCTTCAGTGGCAGAGAAGCAGCCATTTGCTTATTTTAAAAATGTATTAAAAATGGAAAGCTTGCCTGCACAAGGAGACCAATGGAGGCCCTAAAGCCTAGCAGGTCAATTGTAAACAGAAAATAAAGAGCACTGAGAAAGAATTTGAACAGCTCTGTAGAAAAGATGCTCCAACTAATAATAAAAGGGACTTGAAAAGGAGGAAGCACTAGGGAGTCAGTGGGACCATCTGACAATGCAAGTGTGAAAGGGACACTCGGGGATGATAGAGCTATGAAGGGGAAGTTCAGTGAATTATTTGCGTTGGCCTTTCCAGCTGAAATATTGCAGGGATTCTCATACCTTGCACATTCCTTATAGCAGAGATGCCAGAGAGGCTGGGTCAAGTCGAAAGAAATATACAAGAATGTAAGACCAAATAGGTATGCTAGATGCTAACAGGTATCTAGGGTGGCAGTCGTGTGATATTTCTGGAAGAACACAATTGGAAAATTGCAGAGCTGCTTGCCATGGTGCCAAACCTGTTGTTTCAAACAGTCACTCTGCCAGAGGACCAGCAGATTGCAGTCTAATTCCTGCCTGTTGGAAAGGGCATCTTTAGGGGATCCTCTGAACTACAGACTGGGTAGTCTTGAATTCCTTTTCTGGTGCTGTAATAGCAAATAAAAAAGAATAAGATCCCTGAGCACCTGCATAGCATGGGCTGTTGGGAGGTACTCGGCATGGCTTTGGCTGTGTCCTCAGCAAAGAGGGTCTGGTAGACACAGAAGATTCCGACAAGGCTCCACATTACAGGACATTCAAGAAACTACATTCACACAGGGCTACGGAAGCAACCTTTATGGCTTGAAAGCTGGTTAAAAGATTGGAAGCAAAATGGTCATCTTTCAGGATGGAGAAGAGTCAGCAGTATAGTCCCCCAAGGAATGGTGCTGGGTTTAGTTTTTTTCAACATTTTCATCAGTGGCATGAGGAAGAGAGTGAAAACTGAGATCTCCAGCTCTGCCGGTGACATTAAGCTCTTCTTGTCAACCAATTGTTGCCTCACTTGGCACGAAAATCACAAAACTGAGTGGTAAGGCAAGACATTAGCCAATAAACTTTGATGTGGATTAAATGTAAGGTAGTATAGCTACGGAAAAATAGCTTAAACCATTCCTACAAGATACTGAACTTGCAACTGGCAGTCATAGAGGTGGAGAAAAATCATAGTGTCTTTGGCTACTGTATTCTGACATGAGAATAGCAGGAAAAAAAGCCAAAAACTGATGGATGTTGTCAGAATGGACGGCAACATTTTTCTCCGTTTTGAAACTGTGGTGTATCCACAGCTTGAGCATTGTATTAATTTGTGGTTGCTGTGTTCTCATGAACAATGTAGTGGAATTACACTGTAACACATTAAAAAAAAGGCAAATAAATAAGCAAAGGGATAGTCCAGCTGGTTTAGGAGATGAGACTGAAAAAATTGATACTTCAGATGGGAGAGGAAGAGGCTGAGATGAGCGTGGTCAAGGTTTAAAAAATCCTGAAAGTGATGGATAAGCTGCCTGTGGAGCTCTTGTTCTTCAAATCCTGTAGTACAACAAAGAGGGCATCCTTGATAAAACTAGTATGGAAATTAGTTTAAAACACATAAAATTAAGCACTTTAGACAGATGGTCATGAGGTTCTGAAGCTTGCTTCTGGAGGAGGTGGTATCAGAAGGTCTGAAATGCAATTAGACAAATTCATGGACAGCAAGTCAGTAAAAAGATAATAAAAGGTCTGGGAAGAGACACTCTAGCACAAAAAATTGTGTGGCTTCTGGGGGAGAAAAAGGAGAACGAACTGCCGAAAGTAGCCAGGAGTACTCAGTCTCCCTAAACAGCACCTCTTCCTGCCTTTTTCAAACACAGCAATAGATCCTAGGCTTGGGGCAGTCTGACCTAGTGGGATGTTTTTTATGTTCTTAGGTCATGTCTAATGAAACAGTGTCAGTAAGTAAATTCACATAGCTGCACACCACATCATACGCTACAATAGCACGAAAAATCCTGTGTTCAGAGAGGTGCTGGAAACGGTATATATGTTTAAGAAATAAGGCATGGTTGTATATACCCAGGTATTTTGGAACACTAATTGTTACTGTCTTAGTTCTGCCCAGGAAAAAAAGGGGGACTACATGTAGTGGAAGGTGTCCCTGTCCATGGCAGGGGGGTTGGAACAAGATGATCTTTAAGGTCCCTTCCAACCCAAAACATTCTATGATTCTGTGTCATGGTAAGTCTCAAACAGCAGCTTCATGGTAAAGGAGGGTTTGTTAGTGTTTCAAGGCTTCATTACACTGGGAAGACACAGTTCTAAATGTAGCAGTAGGTTCCCCAGAAGCATGCACGTCCACTCAGAAAGAGGGTTGCTACTGTCTCTTTTGTGGCTGCTCACAAATACTCTGGGTACCTACTTGGAAGGCGACAGATTAAGAATTTTTAACAGATGTGCTGTAAAATAATCAACAATAAATACATACAAGGAAAAATCATGAGCTTTCTAAGTAGATAAGGGTTTTAACTCAAACCACGACAGTATATCAAAGTATTAATTTGTTACATTACAATTCTTTTTAAATTTCAGCAATCTTCTGTAAGGAAAATAGTTTGGTCTGACTCTCCAGTCTAAGTACAAGGCTAAAATTTTCATGATGCCCTAAATCTCAGCACAGATTTGATCCAAAAGATGCTTTCCTGGATTTCAAAAACATATCCTCTGTGGCAGTGTCATCAAAATGAAACACGTCTTAGAAACACAGAAAGGATAAAATAAAAGTGAGGAGACTGCTTTTGCTGGTTGTAAGTCAGAAGAAACTTAGAAGTCAGTAAGTCAGAAGAAAGTCAGAAGAACTTAATACTTACAAAGTGATGATGAAAATATCAAATCTCAAAATAAAATAATAAAAGTGAAGGGACCAACTGCCCCATTCAAGTCAGTAAGAGCTTTTTCCATTCACTTGAACAGGAGCAGATTCAATTCCCTGAAAACTTCTGTTATCAATTACTTGAAACAATCTAATATTTCCCAGGGTCAAGAAGAATTTACTGTGAAAAAGATCCCTGAACCTAAAGAAGTGCATGTCATAGCCGTCATGGTAAACAGTACCGACCCACACAGCACAATGGAGCCTCTTAGTACCGCCACAGAAAAGGAGGACTTGCTCTGCACTGGGAGCTGCTTCTAATTTTCTGGGAAAAAAAGTTTGCTTTGAAGTATTGTAAGCTTGACATTTTTGGCAGGTCACTTGAGGAAGTGCTGGTATGCATTTAAGTGTCTCATGCATCTACTCACTGGTACTCTGTTAGCTTTAATAAGCGCATATGTATGTATCAAAATAGACCTTGAACTTGAAAACTTAAGCTAGGCACTTACAGAAACATGTCCTGTCTGCTCTGCCGCTTCTAAACAATCTTTTATCATTGGTAGATGATATAAGTGAGCCTGACACCAAACAGGGGTCAGATACAGTTTCAGGAAACTGTCGTATCCTTCTTCACATCATTAATAATAGAAGGAGCATGCACAGCGAGGAAGCAGAAGCTGGGGCTGTTTTCGTTATTACTCTGCAGGACAGAAACATGGACTTCTCTGTTTTGCCAAACAACAACCATCCTGATAAATTCCTGCAACTGGAGGTGAAGTCTTTAGTGAAAAACTCTGCCTTTCTACAAGCCAGCCTGGCAAAATTCCCAGAAGCAGCTTTACCTGGAGTGCAGCGGTGGCACAACAGGGTCTATTTACAGGTAAGGTGTAAAAAAAGCTGACTTTTTTTCCTGATTTTTCTACCTTGTTTTTTGGGATCAGGAGACAAATGACATGAGGTTGAGACTTCAGCTGTTGATTCAGCTTCCTGCGTCTCTGAATCTGCATCACTAATATCCCTGTAAGTTTTCCCATTGACTTCAGTGAGGATCAGGCTCCGAGAGAACAGTTATTCTCTTCAGGGCGGTCCACTGACTTTATCTCAGTACGTTAGGCTTTCTACTGCTTGTTGTAGTATTTTCATAGCATTTCCCAGAAAGTCTACCGATGTCAAATACCGATTAAGTGTACTAAAGGGGCAAACGGAGCACCCTCTCTGAAGAAATAAGAAAAAAAAACAGACTTAAATCTGAAAGCTGGGTCATGTCCCTCAAACTCAATGAAAAGGCACATGAGAGATTCTTGCTAGTGTCTCACAAGTCTATATATGTCTACATGGTTCACTGTAGCTTCCTCTTTACGTTGCCTTTTTTTTCTCATCCACTTTGACCTTCCTGTTATCCTGACAGACAGCTGTTGAAAGCGTGAAACACACTGGCTGTATTAATCCAGGTTATTACATAGAGGTAGCAGCAGTTTCTTGGTAAAAATGCAAACGTGCACTGCCTCGTAGAGAGGCCTTGGAGCCCGCGGAGGAGAAGTTCACGTCTGGATCAGCAGCAGTACAGCTGCATCAGCTCACACCCCTCTGGGCCCCACTTGCTGCTCCACAGTGCTCCTTTCCTGCTGCCCGGGGAGCCCCTCGCCTTTCCCCACCCCTAACATGAGCAAAAGCTCCAAGGTCTGGTTCTTGTCAAGGGATGGAGACGCACATAAGCAGCTGGGGGTGGGGGGGAAGGGTCTGCATCCTGAAGATCCTTAGGGTGGGGGTCCAATTCCCCAGGGGAATGAGGAGTGGGAGCCGAAAAGACATCAGCCTGGGGGAGGGGAAGAGAAAGATCCTCCCACAGCTACTTCCATTTGTATTTCTCCCCTCTCAGACGTTTCTCCCCGTCAGCTCCCCAAACCCCTTCGCTCCCTCCCAGAGTCCATTCCAGTCCTCACCCACGTGCAAGAAGTCCTCCCCGTCACTTCCATGACCCCCCCATTTACCCTCCCTCGCCTCTTCTCCAGACACCCTTCCCTCTGCCTACCCCACTGCCTCCAGCCGCCTCTGCTCATATTGTATAATCTTTTGCTGGCGATTCCCCAAGGAGAGCTGGGAGTAGGGGAGGGGGGACGCACGGTCGCCCATCATCTCCCATGTGAAGAGCCCAAACGGAGGGAAGGAGCCTGCGGGATCCCAAACAATGGGGTATGGTGCAATGCTGGCCTCCTTCCCCACCCCACCTAAGCCCCTCTTTTGTGCAGGATGGAGGCAACCACACACAGAGCCTCCTCCGCAGCAGGGATCCTTCTCCCCATTGTCGTTTAACAGGACGTGCTGTCACCGAGCCAGGGCTGCAGGGCTGCGGGAGGATTAAAAATGTGTGGGGAGCCCTGTGCTTTTTCGGCTTGTGCTCTGCCCTTCGCCACCAGCGAGAGGGTTTTCCTGGAACTCTGTTCCCAGCCCCGGGATGGCCATTTCAAAGGAAATGTCTGTGCTCACCATGTCTCCAGAAATGCAGTTTGCAATGCGGCATGTTTTATAAATGTTGAACCTAGGGCACAACCTATACTTTTAAGTGTAGTCATTAGTGAATTCAAGCTGTCCAGATAAAATTCATTGTGCCTTATTCTCTCCCTTATGAGCTCGCCTCCTTTTTTCCCTTTTGCTGACAATCAAGTAAAGGGAAAAGAACTGATGAATTCCAGACGTTAGAATAAACACGATGGCACAGTGGAGAACTAATGGTGCAGGAATAACATGTTTTGCTTTAAGATGAGAGAGCTAATGGGGTTAAGGGTTAGTTAATTCAGAAACGGAAATGGGGGCGGGGGGGGTGAGGGAGGAGAATTCATTTCAGAACATATGTGCGTGACCTACAGACTCCCAAAGTCATTAAACCTTGAGAGTAGCCTAAATTCCCTCTTCAGAAATTCATTTTCTTTTAAGAAACTATTGCTACTTATGGTTCCCTGTGTAAAATGACTTCTCAGTGGCATGTTCGTGGCCTCCTCCAGCCCTTTATTATGAGATGACTTAAATTCAAGTGCACTTAAGCGCTTGTGTTTTCTCCACCTATAAGTTTTTTAATTTATTCCCATTATGAAAAGCAGCTTGACGTAACAACAACCCCTATTGCTGACCAAAAAGCTGCTGCTCTTTCTCCTTACTTTCCTCTTCTGTGTCAGGCAGACTGAACAGCTTCCCTGCTTAGCATACATTTTCATCATCTACTTTAAATAAAACAAACCATAAAACAGTCCAGGAATCTTGGCCCTTCCCTGTGAAAAGCAGCATAAAAAGCACAGACTGTTTCTCCTGCAAATGGCTAGCTACTGACCGCTTGCTGATTGCCCTGAAAATTTCCAGTCCCGCTAGACTCTCTGCCCCACAATATGTTTTAGCGCTCAGCATACACCAGGTGGTTAATCCCCTAAAGCCGCTTCTCATAGCTGAGGTGCATGTGTCCCCTGTCGTCTACCTGGTCATTTTCTGCAATTCTCAGACTTCTCTTTCCTGCTTGTATTTTCCTTTTTTCCCTATTTCTGGAAGACAGCAGAGAGCATTTGGTCTTTGAACACCATGCTGCTTCTTTTCATGCTGCTCTTGCTTAGGAATTCACAATTCTGAACAAATTTTGGCCTGCAGGTGTTACAGTTCTCATGCTAACCACCCTCCTAACCCCTCCTGGTCTCTCATCTGAGCTGACATTTGTGTCCTGCCTTTGCTTGTTTCTCAGTGTACCAGGACAAGAGATTATTTTTTTTTACCTGTAAGTTAGGTGCTGGGTTACAGTCACTTGTTTGTCTCCTGGCTCAGATGTGCATTACATACTTCCACTCTTTTTCATATTCTTCCCTAGACATTGCAACTGGCCACAATCAGAGCCAGCTGCGAGGTTGGCAGGAGCTTTGGCCTGACACCATATACAAGTTTTCATATAATGCACTCACAGCCCTGCAGAACACCATTACCAGTGACAAATAAAACAGCTTTAAGTAAAGAATTCATTACAAGGACAGAAGTACTCTTAATACTGCACAATTGAAATAGTTCGTATGAAAGCCTACTTTTCTCTAAATATTCCTGTCGAGTCGGCTTAAGTGTTTATAACCATCTACTGATCTCCTTCCTATCCATGTCAGGTGGCTTCCCAGGTTGTTTTGTAGTACCTGATGTTGCTTTATGTCTCTAACAAGCAATTCTGACCCCCTTCAGTTCCTTCAATAAGAAAACTTGCATTCTCAGGAATCCTTGATGTGCGCTGTCTGCCCTACTGTCTTTCATATCTGCTTACCTACCCTTGGTTGTTCCTTGCGGTCCCGATTGCTTTTCCACAGCATCCCCTATGAGATCAGTTTTGCTCAGGAAATTCTAAAGAGCTAATAATTACTTATCCTGATAAATGACGGGGGTTTTTTTTGTTTACTAAATGCCTAGTGATACCTATTCAGTTGTTACAACTACCACAGGGATTCTTGGATTACTACCTAGCAGCTTTTTGTCTGTCAGACTCTTTGTCTGTCTTAGAAACAGGTCTCTGCATCAGAAAAATGCCCTTCCAAGTGCTGGGAGAGCCCTCCGGGGTGCTTTACAAGGCTTTTGCACAACAGAGGGTTACATTCTTAAACAAATTATGTGCAAATATAATAATATAATAAAATATACAATAATATCCTGCCACCCACTTTCATTAGGCTTGAGGAGATTGTTCCAAACAAATCCTGCAGCATCTGGTGGCCTTAAGTTTCTTGAAGGCTCCCTTGGTTAAAACTTGCAGGTGTAGGTGCCCATCGATAGCATCTGTCACTTTCATTGAGTATCTCCTCTGGCTGCATCCGGGGACCATGGCTGTCCATGGGACAAGAGGAACTAACTATCTTTGATGGGAGGGAGTAAAGAAAAATTTGACTTGCAGAAAGTAAATTTCCTTGATTTTTTAGATGTCTCCTTGATCTCTTCTTCCAGGTACTTGGGCTTGAGACCAAGACCTAACCTTAACTGTTTATGTCCTGGGTTTGGTGGTTGATTAGCTTGATGTCTCACATCACAGACCAAGGGAGAATGATTAGACCCTCAGTTTATTTCAGTGCTAACAACGACAACAGCTGGAACAAAAGGATGAAGTCAAGATAAAAATGAGATAAAAATGTTTCCTAGCAATATGGATTAATTTCAATTTTTTAATTATATATATCGTAACATATCTATATGCATTATTTGCGTTATGAAATGATCAGCAAGAAAAATCTGTGGAGAAAGCACATTTTGACCCAGGGATGGAACTAACGTTGACTCTCTACAGATCTTCAGGCTTTTTACAGAGTCCTTTTTTTGTCTCTGTCAGCTCTCTGGGTCTGTCAGAGCGGGACAAACTGTTCTCAGTGAAAAACAAGTTACAGACCATAACAGCTTTCTTGCTCATGAGCTATATGTAGATCAAACACAGTTATGTGCTTGCAGGGTTGAGCATTTTTCATCTTGTTAAATGAGTATTTCATCAGCACATTTCAACTACAGTTTCTCAGAGTTCTTCGTAACCATTGCTGCTTTGAGCATTTGCTGTTCCCTCCTTCCATTCAGTGAATAGTAATACAATTTGCCTCCTAGTATCTCCGATTTGATCTGTTCCACCCTCATTCACGCTGGCTTCTCAGACACAGTGTATATAATATAAATTCTGTAGCATATATGGATACCTAAGTTTGCAATACTTTCACCTTTCTTTGAGCATTTGAACATTTGTCAGAATCAAAACACAGAGGTCTGCAAAACCTTTTGGGAGATGTTTGGAATCGTAAAAGAAAAAAACATGTAGTTTTTGCTGGAACTATTACTGGCAAGCATATTTTTATTATCTAATCTTCTTCTGCCTTCTCTGCTTCTATAAATGCATATGTTTTGTGCAATCTTCTTCATATTTCTCTGCATCATTTCTCAGACCTAAACCTTTTGTGTGTGTGTGTGTGTGTGTGTGCGTGCGCGTGCGTCCAGTTTCTGTCCTTCCTCCTCCTTAACTTGTCTCTAGGATATATCTACTGCAGAAGTTTCACAGCCAAGCATTTGCCTGCACTCAAGTGTATTCTCTCGATTAGCTTGGCACTTCAGTGTCTGTTCTCCAAAACTTCTGCAAACCATCTCCTACCTCAAATTCCCGTCCAGCTCTCATGGCAAAACCCTGTTGCCCCTCCCATCCTATTCCCTCTCTACCTCGGCTCCAGGCTACTACAATCTCCTGTTCTCGTGCCCATGAAAAGGAAGGTATTCTGGACAGAAAGGGCAAAAAGTTTTGCCGCAGAGCACTCTCTTTATGAACGAATTTTCATCATGCCATCTATTCCAAGTTTTGGAGCATTTTATTTAAAACAGCTTTAGAAATTACTGTCAAGTTGCATTCTTTTCACAACATTTTAGCCTAGGGAGACAGAGCATCCCCTGGTGAGACAGTTCGCGTTCTTGAACAAAATGTTCTCCAAGTTCAACTATCTAGCAAGCCTGAGGGAAGCATCATTAAGGTCATTGACAAATTTTAAATAAGAAATAAAAAAAAGAAATAAATAAAATGCAGTCAGAAAGAAACGACAGTTAAAAACAGCAGCTCAGCTGAAATCTGGCCAGTACAATCCAGAGGGCTTCGGTGCCAGCTGCAACTGCAATGCAAAGAGTAATATTATCAGGGGATATGTCAAGGCTAAGGAATGAAATATGAAAATTATGAACTAATAGAGGGACTGGTAGGGCACTGAGGGTCCACCCACCAACTAATGGTAATTATTGATGGGAAACATGCTTAGTCACTTGTACATGATTTAGTGATAAGAATGCTAGCATAATGCTTCCTCCTAGGGTATCTTGGACAAAGGCTGCTGGTTTTGCTTCTCCCTCTTTCCTTTCTGAAGGAAACCAGTCCTCCTGCTTTCTTCCACACCTGACTGCCCCAGACCAACTCACATGTGTCTATGCGTCTGCACAGGCACTGAGGCATAAAGTAGGTGATGACATGTAGCAGCTGGCTTCCACTAGAAGTGGATTCACCAGCCCATGAAGGGGGTAGAAAATTACTCAAGCAGAAGCAGCCAAGAGTTTGCCATCAGCTTAAGAACTTGTGCTAGCTGGTGTGGGATACGAGCATCTCCACAGCCAGTGTGTGGCAGGAGGGGTGATCCCCTGAGCTCCCACAAGAAAGGTGGAAGGGGAAGCAGGATGTGCTGCTGAAGTCCGTCTGGCCCATGGCACACTAATGGCTGAAGATCTCAATATAAGTGAAGTATACTGGGAAAGACGTCCTGTCATGGAAGGAAGTTTCTTAATTTGCACTGTGATGTTTCTGTAGAAGCAGTCCTGACGCACAGGAGAGGTGTTAGCACTAAGGCAAGGGCTCTGCCAGAAGCAAGTCTCTTGGGAAGCTGACACACCGCTGGAACTGGAGATTGGTGACAGCTTAATTCAAAGTCTCAGTGACAGAAGGTTGTGGTGAACAGCTTGAATTGGAGACTCTGATTGCATTCCTGCATGTAATTACAGATCAAAAAGTATGGTAACTACCATCTTACCAGCTCCTGAAGAGGCTCTTAGTGCTTTGTTAAGCAGCAGCTTCTGAGTTCTCCAAAAATGTGATCCCACCAGAGTTTTTCATCCTTGTCCCTTGCCACCCCCCTGTTCTAAATGGTCTGATTTAATGATTGTTGTTGCTGTGAGACTGCTCAGACATTTAACTACCTTTGAGTTCTGACAGTGCTCGAATTAAGGAGTCTCCCTCAGTTGAATGAAGGGCCTCTTTGACATCCAGACATGGGTCTAGCATTCAGCAGCATGAACAGAACTGCAAATCACACCCCTGCTGTCAGAGGTGCAGCTCCAATCAAGGCAGTCGCTCACACAGCGTTACTCCTGCGCTTCACACTGCTTTGTTCTTACAGCTCCGCTTCTTCATCGTGCACCCACAGCTTTCATCAGAACTGCATCTTCTACCACAGTGCTCCATAGCACTCTTCTGCTAAAGCAGAGGCTTTCTTTCAGCAGGCATTATAATGCCAGTTCCCATTTGCAAAAGAGTTTAATGTTCAGATTGTACCCACGTGTTTTCCCCAGAAGGAAGAAATATGCCCAGAGTGAACAGCCAGGCTTTCTTACTGCACGGTACATGTTTGCCAGAATAAGAAAAACTGTTGCATGTGTAATTTTAAAAATTATTCTATTGTATTACAAATGGTAACTCTGGAAGGGGGCCTGTGTCATAGGTAAACAAAGATGAAAGCCAACTTCTGATCTAACTTGTGCCTTCCAGAGAGAAAAGAGAAATGTCACTGAGCTGCCGGGCTTAGACTCGAATGGGGTCAGTGAAGAAATTATAGACAAAGCCCTCGGGAGACACATTACACCCATCACCCTGCAATCCACAATCAAAAGCAACCCTTTGTATAGTGATATCCAGGTGGATGATGACTGGGAGGAGAAGAAAAAGACCCCTTCCTGGACCGTGCAAGACTATGACAGGCACTCGCTGCACTCTGACTTGGCCAGCCACATCAAGGTAACGCGCCGTTGCACTGTGTTTGCGCAAAGTCAATCGCTATGAGCTCTGTGCGTGTGTGCATGAACCACTGTGCAGCTCGCTTGGTTCTTTTGGGGGGATTCCAGAGGCAAATATGGACATATTTTCCGGTACAGACATGACACTAACATGAGTCTGATCCGGAAAAGAAGTCTACGTATCTGGTTAGACTCCAGGAATTTCAGTTCTGCAGAACACCACCTCTGTGACTAGAGAAAGTCTTAAACTGCAGTACCCCGCAACTCAGCTTCCCCATTTATACAGAGGACTATGACAAGGCACTTAAATACCATGTGCCCACTTTAATAACTGTTCAAAACATCATTCTGTTATCAAATAACATATATTTTCTCAGCCTTATCCGCACTATGCAAGACCCTACCTGCCTGTGGCTTGGCACAAATCACTTTTAGGGTTACTTTTGTGAGCTTTTTTCTGCTGTTCCTTTTTTGGAAAGGGACTCAGATCTGTGTTTATAAAGCAACATGTCTTCTTGAGAAGACAACATGGTTTCTTTTGGGTTTTTAATCACATTTAAATGGCTGGTGTCTTACATTTGGTTCCTGGCTGAAAAGTGTGGTTTTAATTTTCCCCAGTGGAACATTTGCAGCATCTGGCAAGTAGTGCAACCTATGTTCAAGTGAAAGTCTCTTGCATTTGTGTTGTGATGCCTTAAATTCATTAATCACTATCTGATGATAGCCAAAATACTTCTGGCTATGTTCTAATGACTTTATGTGCAAGAGAGAGCAACTGAGTTCATTTTCTGATTATTTTTTTTTTTTAGGAAAATCCTAATGATCTACAGTTCTGGATGGGGGATATTTATACTCCTGGGTATGATACCTTGTTAAAAAAGAAAGAGAGAGAAAAAAAGCATTCCAAATGTTGCCGAATCATCCTGCTCATGGTACTAGCTGTTTGCATCCTGATTACCATAGTCACGCTCAGCGTTTTACTTACTTAGTACAGCCAAATGTTGTTGATGGGAATTTTTTCAATAAATATTTTTATTAAGCTATTCCCCTCCCTTGTTTTATTTGAATTCCAATTTTTTGTCACAAATACATTTTGTTTGACATCACTATTTTACAATGTTCCTGTAAACCATAAGGAATTGATCCTGAAAAGAGACAAATACTCTCAGCACAGCAGAATGTCTTCTTATGGGTATAATTAAAAAAAAAAACAACCCAAACCCTATAAATATGTTACTTTTCCTAGGGCCTTCTTCTTTGGAATAATCATTTGGGTCAGCATGTGTGGTATAGTACATATAGTATGTACAGAAAACCAGCTGACTATTTGTTTCAACACCTACCATCCTGTTCATTTTTTAATGATAACTATTATTGGAATGTAGAAAAGTGTGACAAAACGGCACTCAAGATATCCCAAAGAATTCTAAAACAAAAATTTATGCATTCATTAGTGACTGAACGCATTGCTGCAATGATGCAGCACTTAGTAAAAAGCTAGCCTAAATGCATAAATGTTTTCTTACACTTTTTCGGAGAAGAAAGATAAAAAATAGACCACTGATCTTCTATCAAAAGAATTCCCTGAGGCCTGAGTCCGGGTTTCTTCATCACATGTAGCATGTCTGTCATCCTAAAAGATGGAGTGCCAATATTTTTTTAATCTGACTTGTCAAAAACTGGATCAAAATCGGTGGAGTACTAGAGCATAAACTGGAATTAGAATACACCTTAAAGAGACTAAAGTTATATAGCCACTCTGTGAAAAAAGGGTCTTTGTAAATGAAAGGACCAAACTTAAATCTTAAGAGCACTCAGACAGTTAAGTTCATACACCTCAGAACAATTCAGGAGAATGAAAACATGAGATAAAATGCCAAAATAAAAAGTGAGTGAACAGAGAGAGAATTTAAATTATTTCTTTTGTTTCTGAGAAATATTCTGAGTGCTGCAAACTCTTTATATTTCTATATTAGGGCAAGGGCCTGTGACTGCTATTGAGATGGGGATCTCCCTCACTTACACAAGAGAATCTCGCAGATGCATGAAAGCTGGGAGGTTGGGGTTATACCAGATCGACCTCTTTTCACGCAAAAAAAATGCTTTCAAATAGGTCAGGAATAGAACCAAGGTCAAGGGTGTGTATTGCCCCCTCTGAATTCTAGCATGTGCCCTACTTGCACCAGCTTTGCAGTGCTTTAACTCAGGTCAGGATGGATTCATCTTCAGGTACAGTGTGGCAGTAAGGTAAGTGTGTCTAATTCCTCCCTTCCTCACCTGGTCCATGTTTGAATCTCGTTTGTGCCGTAACTACTCGAAGCCTAGTCTAGCTTGTACCATAACTGGTTCGAAGACCCAAGCTAAAACAGCTTACAGCTTTAATCTGGTGAGCAGCCAACAGCAAAAGTCTAGCAGCATTTTAATGCATTGGTGCAAAATTAGTAATCCTATAACAAAATCGAACATTGCTGTAAATATACAGGGGAACTCAGTCTCCTGGCTTGCTGCAGTGTCAGTGTGGATGAGTGTTCTTGCCTGAAAGATCAGGTCCATTCGGCTTATGAAAGTAAGAAAGTAAGAACTTGGGAGCATTTTACAAGACTAATAGCTGACATTATGAAGTAATTATTCACATTAAAGCAACAATACTTAACTGTTTTTTCCAGCCCGAGTACATTTGCTTTAAGTGCGTTGCATACAATGCAGAGACGTATTTTTGTAAATTATGGAGGCCTGCAGGCGGGAAGCCTAAAAGCAAAGGGCTCTGTAATTTCCAGGAAAACAGCCAATAACGCGAGTTTCTTAACTGCATTGCTCTCTGAGGGTTTCGCAGTAGGGAGAAAATCGTTTTCTCCACAAGCCCATTACTGCCTGTTTCAGTCTGGTTTCGCTGCTGTCATCTAGCGGAGAGTCAGAAAAGAGGAAAAACGTTTCAGGCACGGAGGTGGCAGTTTGGAGTAATTTGTCTGGTTGGTGTGTTTTTTTGTTTTGGGGTTTTTATTATTATTATTATTATTATTATTATTATTATNCTGTCCCGCGCCTTCCCGCGCCGCCCCGCGCCCTCCCGCGCTCTGGCAGGTGCGCGCAGTCGGGGACGCGTAGCGCTGCGGGGAACTGGCGGGGGGGGGAGGGGGGGGAACGTTCCTCCCGTTCATCCTCTGGCTGTCCTTTAAGGAAGGGGCCCGCAGCTGCTGCAGCTGCTGCTGCTGCTGCTGCTGCTGCTGCTGCTGCTGCTGCTGCTGCACACATGCGGGAGCGGTGGCAGGGGGACAGCCCGTTGCCTGCCTAAAAGCGAGCTGGGTTTGAGAAAATAAACAACAATTGAATACGTCGGGGAGCGGGGGTGGGGTGGTGGAAATAACAGCTCAAGAGACGAAGACCTGTCTTCAAGGGGGAGTGGTGAAGCCCCGGGATCCTTTGTACGATGTGCTTAGTCTAAAAACAGTCAGGGAGGCCTTTAACCACTTGATGCAATGTAAGCTTACGGGTGTTGCGCAAGAATAATTTTAATTTTTGGTTGGTAAGATTGCTTTGTGTTGCCTTCTTTACTGTGTAATTTTTATATATTTTTCTTTTTAATTTATTTTTTTGTAATTCGTTGGTGACAGGGACTGAAGAAGAAAAGTCCTCACATAACATTTATAAAGTAGGATCAGTACTGGAGTTTGGAGAACAGAATGTCTAGTGTATTCCAAAAGTGCTTTTAAAACTGGATGAATAAAACAACTCTGCTAGGTAATGACATTAAAACGGACATACGGCATTTTTTCCATGTTAAGTAATCTCTGAGATCTACATTCATTGGTCTCTTCCTGGCCTCAGAGAACGCTTACACATGCACTTTGTTTGACTTCACTTTGTTTGACTTCAATAGGATTTAAGCAGGTGCTTAAAGCTGAGAAAGTAGTCAAATTTGGATCAGAACAGAAATAAATCTTGGCATGGGTTTAATTTTTTTTTTTTTTCCCAATGGGAATTGGCTCAAATGGCAGCAAAGCCTCCTACCTAATAGTCCGTAAAAACTAACATACAACACCAGGTTGATACATTGATAGCTTACCAGCACCTATTCAAAAAATGTAAAACAAGGACAACTGGGAGGTGTCCCTGCCTATGGCAGGGGGGTTGGACTAGATGATCTTCAAGGTCCTTTCCAACCTAAACCATTCTATGATTCTGTGACAGAATACTACCTTTGTCTGGGAAAAGTGGCATTTGCAGTGAGATGTAGCAGGAATTTGCTCTTATAAACTGTACAGCTGCAACCTGGAGGCAAATAAGACCACTCATTCACACAGATTCTGCCAACTTACAATTGCGTTGGCAGTTGCGGTATTTCACAAGTGATTTTAGAAAAATTAACATCCTTCTCTCCAAGCAAATTAGTATTAGCTTTCAAAACTACCTAAGCAATTGAACTTTATTTTTTATTGGCTTTTACTACAACTGCTCTCACAAATCACTAGAGCATCTTGGAAAATTCTGATGAGGAAATTCCCAACCTTCCTCTTCCTCCTCCTTTGCTACATTCCTACCTTTCCAAAAGTGTCCATATCTACACAACTGAGTTCTCACGTTATTTGCGTTTAGCCTGTGAAGTTGCTGAACATAGGCTCCTGCTTGACTCTTGCATTCCAACAGCCACTATTAGGGGACGCTACAGTGACCGCTCTACTTCAGTAAAGTACAGAGCTGGCCCATGGGGGCTTGTTGCTTTAGCAGGGTATGTGTTTTCACACTTTCCAGCTTGATTTTTTTTCTTCTGCCAATGCACTCATTGAACAAGACAAGGTCTGAAAGAGGAAGAGGAGAGGGAAAGGGACATTTTTGAGTTTGTCATGCTTAAAGTTACTTTGGTCACATCAGGATTTGAAAAGAGGAAGATGCAATGTGAGTTGTGAGATGTCATATATTATAAATGTCTCTGTGCAGGGCAGAAATTACTCCTTCAGTTATGATGTTCTGGTGTGTGAGTGCTGAACTAATATTTTTTTTGAACAATAGAGAACCATAACAGCAGAACCTGTGTGGATGCTAAACATGTCTGCTATCTGTCACTCAGGAAACTCCTGACAAATTGCCCTACCCAAGGAGAGTGTCCCAGTGGTTAGTTCAGAGATGCTTTGAAGCAGATCGGACTACAGAATCCTTCCTAAGGACCTGGCTCTGTGTGGTTACGTTCTTGTAAATGGAATAATTCACTGAAATACAAATTTATGGGGATAGTAGTCAGATGAACTCGGCATCAGACATCCTTCCAGCACAACAAATATTTTATTCCTGTCAACTATTTTCTTATGTGATTTTACTGGATAGAAGATGCTTCTAAATTTAAAAAGCTAGAGCAGCAGTTCCCTGGTGTAACAAGTGACAGCTGTAACATAAGGTGTACCATCTCTTTTTGTTGCACAAGATAAATTTTAAAAGTTTTTAGCACACTGTATTTTAGGTGGATTGCACTTTAACAACAGCACTTTCCTCCGATATGGTTTCCTTTATAAAAAGGCTTTTTGCACTACATAATTATGGGTTTTTTTTAGGATTTCTTAGAAAGCTTTACCTTGTGGACAAAGAAGGATACAAATCCAGGGCACTTCTATGGATTCAGAGTTCTGCTCTGACCTTACCCATTCAGTCATAACCTGATTATTTGCATTGAGTAGGAATGCATTAATAAATACAGGAGAGGCTGTTGTGTCTGTGAGCTCCTGTTTATTTTGAAAGGCTTTCCCAGTTCCAACTCTTACCTCCCACAACATCAGTTTGGACTCAAGCCACTGCTACACGCACACCCAGGGTACCTGAATTCATGGGTAAGAACGTGGTATGTGCCACGGTTCAGCTCGTTTCTCAGCAGCCTGGTGGCACTGCAAACCCAGAATTGTAAGTCAAGTTTGACAGGTCTATGCACATTTCTAGTCTGTTGACTGTTAGGAGGACAACAGAACAACTGCTTAGAGAAAAATAAATCTCTGCATGAAACACTTGTCTGCAAGTCTATGAATTAAATTGGCAAAAGGTTTAACTTTCAAGGTTCAGGGTGAGGGAGGGCATCCTCCCCTCCTCTCCTCTCCTCTCCTCTC
>VUYV01000492.1:350731-420786 GCA_008711295.1 Anarhynchus alexandrinus | reverse complement strand
GAGGTCCCTACAGACATAGACTTTTGCAGCTTTCCTGTCCAGAGCAGAGCACGACACCTCCCCAAGGGCCAGAGCAGTGCTGCTCTTTTCATCTGGAGACAGATTCCTGCTGCAGAGTCTCATGCCCCATTGAATTCAGTGGGGTTACATCAGAAGTAGAATATGAATCAGGATCTCAGTTTGTCGTTTGGTGTTTAGTTCATATTTGGTGTTGCTATAAATAGGTCATTTGGCTGCGATTCTTATTTCCAGATTTATTTATTTTTTTTAACCCCAACTACGCTTTTTTAGAGCCCGAGTGTGCGCCGAGTCTCAAAATGTCAGACTTGGAATTGGAAAGGGCAGATAGCTGTGGCATGGCTCACTCCTGTCCCAGGCTGCTCGCTGCCTTCCCGCTGTGGGCAGAAAAGGGCCAAACGATCAGTCTTGGCACAGTCACCGAGGGTTGTTTTGAGTTCCTAGGAATTTAACCCTATGGCTTTGACCTTTGACAAGAACACTTAATTATTTCCAGCTCTCCAGCCAGGTCATAAACTGGCCCTTTAAAAAAGTTTCCTGCTCTCCATAAAAGAGAGCTCTTGGCTCCCGTCATAGCGGAGTTTACATTCTTTGAATGGAGGGGCTTCTTGAATCAGCGGGGTACGAGTGCTGGGTTAAAGAGTTCAGCATTTGGTTTTGTTTTTAACTGTAGATGAGTCTATGTTCTAAAATGTCATCCCGTGCCCAGATTTTGTATCTCCCAAATTTTTCCTTTTGTTTTTTTCTTTCCCCAGATTCTGGAATTTGGTATCGTTCCATTATAAAACCAGGATTTGTCTGCAAAATCAGAATAAAAAATATTCTGCCCTTTTCTTATCTACAGTCACACTTGACTAATAATCCGTATTTTATTAATCCAAATACCCAGCAGTGCCTGCCACGTGCTCCTGAACCTTTAGTTTCAGTAACACCTTGTGAGTGTATCTCTTCCCTTGGCTGAGGGATCAGGCTGCATATGGCACACTTGCTGTACGAGGCAACAGCAACAGAAATTTTTCTTTTTAGCTTTCCCTGTAATGCTCTCCACGCATTCCCGTTTGTCAGGGGGATGTTTCTCCTTCAGTCAAAAAATAATAAATGCAAAACATTAGTTATGCCAGACGATCCAATAAATGGGAAGGCAAGACCCCCGCTGCCGCTCATCGTGCCTTAATGAAGAAGTATTTCATCCCACGCTTTCTCTGATTTATGTAAACACACAGACCCAAACAACCACAATGCACCAGGGAGTAAAGAGACTCTGCCTGGCAGCCTTGCAAGGCTCCTGCTTTTTAGCAGCCCAAAACCAGGCTGGTGGGGTGCGTGCTGACCTCCGCGCACACGTCACTCCCGGTAAGGGGCTATTGAAGCCATCAAAGCCTCGCTTAAATGACAGTAAGGTTTAACGGAGAGTGTAATTCTGCCTTCCCACTTAACAGCTTTACCAGTAAGTCGCTGCTTTTTCCTTACATGGGGATGTGGTTGGTGGGGACATTCTTTTAAAATGAAAAGGCGGTTCTCAGTACCAAAAACCACTTGCCCACATTTCTCGTGTGATGCACTGTAAGGCAGCAAAACGGAGCTGAAAACCAAACTTTTACTGAAACACCTATTTTTAGACTGATTTCCCAGCTTTTGCAGCCCCGGGCTCTGCCTGCGGGATCTGGGGCCGAGCCCGGTGCCCCCCCTGCCGAGGGCACAGTAGCTAGAGCTGGCCTTCAGCAGGCGGCTCAGGTCCAAATCTGCATTTGCATCAGCCCAGATGTGCAGCCTGGGGTTGGACCGGGGTGAGGAATCGCTTGTAAAGCCTGCACCCCGTGAAGATTCGGCCAAGCCTAAGCTGCAACCAGAAACCCCCCTGGGTGCCCCCAAGCCTTCACCTCCGGGTTTGGGGTCGTTGAGACCATGACCGGCTGCAGGACCATCGTGCAGGTGAAGCGTGTGAGATGTCGGAGAGGACGGGAATGAACAGCACCCTTTCCTTGCCTCATTGCGGGGAGGGGGGTGGGGGGGGGAATGGAAATGTGCGCATTGAAGATCACCAGCGGTAGCAGTGATTGCGTTTCTTGGTCCGCAGAGCGTGAATGAGTTTAGACAGAGAGGTTATTAAACTTGTCTTGGAGAACAGAAAGCAGTTGTAAGCATCTTTCCTGCTCGGAGGTAGTGCCCTGTGCTTCGCAGAAAGCTGGATTCCTGAGCATGACCTGGGAAATTCCAGCCCTTCCCCTGCCTCTGGGGGGCTGCCAGCTTCCACCTTAGTTATACGTGGGAACACAGCCATTGCCAGGCAAAGGGGAAAAAAATAATAATAAAAAAAAAAAAAGCGGAAAGCTTTATGGGCCACAAGCCCTCAGGAAATGGGCTGCATTTAAAGATAACTCTGTTTAGCTCTAAATACAAATGGCATGTTTGTAAAATGGTGCAGAATCTCAGCTGCTGAAAATAAAACAGTGATTAGTGGTGATGCTGAAGTCTGTGTCTTGAAGGGTTTGTCTTTTTTTCATACTTTTGTCCCTTCACAGTCTCCTGCCGGTACACAATGTCCTGAAAATGCCTTCTGCTGCCTTACCCTCTCCAGCACATGAAATGCAACATGAAATGCATTTTTGTCTGTCTTTTCTTCAGTTCAAGCCTGCAAATGATTGACTTTTTAAATTGCAATTCCATGCTGCCTGAACCAAATTCTCACCCGGAGGCTGCTTTATACCACACCGGCAATGCCAAACTGCTGAATTGCCAGTGTGGTATAAAAGAGACCCGGACTTTAATAAAACATCCTTTCATGTCTCTAGAATATTTTCCATATTCTACAGAAGTACCAAGTACTTCTGTTTTCTCAAAAGAAAGAAAGAAAATAAGAAAACTCACCCATTTAATATTCCTACTCCCCATATATACCATATGGTATTTTAAATACCATCTTTCAGGGCCCTTCTTTTTTAAAAATAAAGAAGTTTTACGGCATAAATATTTTCCCTGTGAGGTTAGGAAACCAATGTGTCGGACACTATATTTTTTAACAGTTATGGTATATTAGATCATGGTCTTTTGTGGTTAGGTATGACATCAGGCCACCACAAAGCCATACCAAGAGAATCAGATGGAGGAAAACATGTCAACTTAATAGCTTTCAACATCCAGGGGATTTTTAAAAAGCCAAAACATGGCTAAGTGGAATAATCTGTTGTTATTCTGACAAAGCTAACCTGAGGTGACTTGCAAACGCCAACTACTTATAAGAAGTTTAGAGGAAGAGATGAGGTGAAAAGCATCATTATTTGGACGCTGCAACTTCAGCGAAAAAATCGGCAAGGCAGAGAGGGCAGCCACCGCCCCCACTTGCCCTCCAGTAAATCCCTGATAATTTACCTGCAATCTAAAGCTCTTGGTACGGGCTTTCCTAAATGAGAATGGCAGCTCAAACTGCTAACAGACCCAGCTCGTGTTCTGGTGCACCTGACCTGCCACTTTGGTAATGTTTTTATTTATCCATTCCACTGATCTGTGTTGTGGTTTTTTTTCTTTTTTTTTCTTAATGCAGCACTGGCAATTCTTCGACCTTTCCGCCATCATCAGGAGGAAACACACAAGAAAAACAACTTTTCTCAGAAGACAGCTCTGCGAGAGCAAGTGCCAAAATGTGAGCACAGTGATGCCTCAGGCTGGCTCCAGGTCATTTCGGTGGGGGGGAAGGGGAGCTCGGGACCCAGCCCTGGGTGGATATAACCTGCCGCGTGGGATTTCCCACTTTGGGCTGGGTTGTGGAACTGCCCTGACTTGTCACGGCTGCAGAGGGATTAGTTCCTGCCTTGTGCTGCCCTCATCCTCCCGCGGCTCATGCCATCACTGCTCTCCCACCCAGAGCAGCTGGGCAGCCTGGCTTTGCTCTCCTGCTACCTCTGCAGCTGCAGGCAGTGATTGCCACGGAACAAGGGCCTCTCCCAGACACGTAGCGTAGCTCGGGAGGAAAGCAGATCCCGGCAAGGACTTTCCCTGCGGCAGGCAAGCAACCGTCTAGAGAGATTTGCATCAGCTGCTGAGATGTCATTGCCTCCACGGAGCTCCAATCCCAAGGTTGTAGAGGGTGGGTTTTGTTTGGGTTTCTTTTTATTTGGAGCAAATGTCCCCAAGTTTATCTGGGAATTTGCTGTTTCTATTTCTGACCCATAAAACGATTTGTCTACCTGGAAGGTTTTCTCCTTTTTTTAACTCTACTAATTGGGCAAGTGAAAAATATTTCTTCTACCTGTAAGCTTTATCTTGGTTCGGACTTACTCCATCACTTTCCCAGCAGAGAGCAAAGGGCTGTCCCCGCTGCTGGCCGTGTATGTTGAAGGATATACGCAACACACGAGATATCCTGTATCTCCGATAAGCCTCCGAGAACCTGAGAGTTACAAGCAGTCTCCTATTGATGTATATACATATGTGTACACATGTATGTGTGCATACATAAAAGGAGCTATCTCAAATGGCGAAGGCAATCTTTATATTGGCATTTCTTAAGTCCTCAGCTTTCTAAGCTAATTAAAGTCCTAATAGCATAGATTTGCATTTGAGCATGTAAAAAAATGCTTTCAGATGCTGACACCACCAGCTATTTTATGTCATTCAGATTACAGATTTATTGGTACAACAGAGGCAGGTTTTCTCCCCAAAGCAGAAAGGGTAAGAGAGACGTTAGATTCAGATGTATTTTAAACACTGACGTTATGAACCTCTGCTACTCCTGCTCCATCCTCTGCTGTCACCGCTGCCCCCGTCCCTGCCGCAGCAGAGGGGCAATGTCAGATGCAGCGATAGGAGCTGTTTCATCCTCAGCAGCAGGGGATGCAGTTGGTACCAAGTTTCTCTAATTTCCCTTTTTCAGGAGGGACACATCTTCTACACCAGTGTGCCTTAGGCACTGGAAAATACATTAGTTGCTGGGACTACTCATACATGCAGGACTCTCCTGGGAGATAATCCATTGATATTCATTTCCATTATAGCATATATCGATTTGATGGCTATAGTCAGTCAAGTCTGCAGTATTTTTTTAACTGAAAAAGTGTCCTATGACTATTTTATTATTTTTTGCCCTTGTAATTTTTATATAGCTGTTATGGCCTTCTATTCTTAATGGGGCTTTCCTTTGCAACATGCAGCTGAGATGTATAAACAAAAATTATATAGAAACAATTTCATGTGATCCATCAGGCCATTCAAACTTAACCAGTCTGCCTTGTACTTTGAATACTGACTATTCACTGCAATGCGATTGCAAAAGATATACAGCTTGGGGATTCCTGTTAGAAATTTTTAGGGAAATCATTCTAAATAAAGAAGTCACTCAGATTTAATTTTTTTTTTTCAGCTGTTTAGAGACAATCTACAAACTCAGTCAGAGAATAAATTTGTGGACTGCATTGCATAAAATTGCAGCAATTACACAGAATCACAGGATGGTCAGGGTTGGAAAGGACCTCTGGAGATCACCTAGTCCAACCCCCCTGCCACAGCAGGGTCACCTACAGCAGGTTGCACAGGACGGCGTCCAGGCTGGTTTTGAATGTCTCCAGTGTGGGAGACCACCACCTCTCTGGGCAACCTGTGCCAGTGCTCTGCCACCCTCAAAGGAACGAAGTTCCTCCTCGTGTTTAGATGGAACTTCCTATGCTCAAGTTTGTGCCCATTACCTCTTGTTCTGTCACTGGGCACCACTGAAAAAAGACTAGTCCCATCCTCCTGGCACCCTCCCTTTAAGTTTTTATAAGCATTGACCCGACCTGCCCTGCTGCTCTCCTGAGTGAATGGACGCAGAGGGCAACTGGGGCTGTAGGAGGGGAGAGGCTCGAAAAAAGCAGAGGGATCCCGTTTTCTTTCCAAAATGACAGATAAATACAGCATGCCGAGCTCCCAGGCACATCCTTGGGTGCTGCACCAAACACTGGCCTCCAGTAGCTTGCCTCTAGATTTTTAAGGCACATTCCTGAGTGGGGCTGGGGGCTTCGTAAGCCCCTCAAAGCCACGTCACGCTGCACCCTTGTCCTGCGTTAGCTTCATCTGTAACAGCCTCTAGCTTGCGGAGAGGCGGGGGGAGCCCCGTCAGAAACACACGTCTCGTTAGACCCTCCAACAAGCGCAAGACACTCAGCCTTTGCCTAGTGTTGGGCTGCGTTGGGCATGCCTGTGCTTCTAAGCCTTTCAGGACAGGGAAATGCAAAACTGGGTTATTGCAAAACACGGTTATCAATGGTTGACAGGTATTTATCACAGAGTAATAAGGAACTTCCCGACTTTTCAGGGAAACGTTTATTGTGCCTTTTCTAAACTACCGAATAATGATTATGCCCATGATTTTCAAAGAAAAGCCCTCAGCTGGGCACGGGAAAGAGCGGTGGTTTCCACAGGCTGGCAGCACCCCACAGCTCCCCTTCCAGCTGTGGGGAATTAGGGCAGGGAGCAGCGAAGCAAAGCAGCTCTGTGTGTTATCTGCAGATGTTGTTGAGAATAGCATTGCCCTGGGATGGCCTAAAGGAAGAATTTGTCCCAAACACAGCAGAACCTTTGGAAATTAGCAGAGTGGTAAGGTTCCTTGTCAATCTAGCAGCGAAATCTTCTCCCCCCTGCGTTCTGTGACAAAGACGAAGGATAAATATTCTGGGCTGGGAATTGTACAAAAGGAGCCCTTAGAAGTTTTGCAGTCCCTGGTTTCGGGTCCTTAGCAAGGGATTGCTTCAATCATTCCCCAGTTAACCTCTTTTCTTTGTCCAGAGTCTTCTCATGTCTCCAGCTGCTGTATTCATGTGCCTCCCCAGCTGGAAGGGAGCCAGGCACAGGGCAAGTGAGTCGGCGAGTGTGGAGACTCTCTCTCTTACAGTGTTTGTAAAGCAGGGTGAAAGCATTAGGGAAAATCAGAGGTGGCTCTTTCCCGGGCTGTTTTGTACCCTTTTGGTACGCTCTTCCCCCAAAAGCTGATGAGTGCTAGCATAAGGATTGCCATGCCGGTGTTTTTCCATTCCTATTGGAAGATTAAAGTTTCTGCTTCTGACTGGTGTAGTTCATCACAACTATCAATAAAAGCGGTGGGTGAAGTCCTTGAACTCTACGTTGGCGAAGGTCCAAATCTTGTGTCTACTTATATTGGTGTGCTACAATATACTATAAACCTCTGATCATAAACAGAGGTTAGATAAATACTGCTGAGACAATGAATAATGGCCTGGGGTTAAAAAAAAAAAAACAACACACAGTTGTTTGTTGCTAGGATGGTGTTTGTCTGTTAGAGGAGGAAGTGTTGTCTTTTTTCTGATGCTGACAACTTTCCCTGGCAGAACAGCCAGCCTTTCTAAGAGCAGAAATGTGACTGTCACTTGTCTAAAACCCGTGTCTCTCCTGCTTTGTATATTAAATGGTGTATAAAAGACCACTAATTTGTATACTGGACAAATGTGCTAACCCCTTTGAAGCTCGTCGAAGGAAGGGTTTTACTTGTTATTTTTCAGGCAGTTCTTGGCGAGTTCTGGGCACACAAAACATACGGAGGCCACGAGACCCTTCCTCCCCTCCCTCTCTTGTAAGGAATTGACTTTATGTTGTAGAGGACCATGTTATCACGCTGTAAGCAAGCTGTGGTGCTGTTCACACCAGCATGGTTTAGAAAAGCAAGTTTCATTCCCTTTTTTTTGATGGCTTTTATTCAGAGGGAATCATGGACTTCAATTTTCCATCTAAAAAACAACCTGTTTCTCTTACTTTTTGTAATGGAAGGAATCACACAAGGTACCTAATGCTGGACTAGACGTTGTTGATACTGCTTTCTCAGGAAACTCAAAGTAAAACCATTCATAAGGCCAATGGCCAAGTCAGAAGCTCTGCTGGAGGCAGGACAGTGGGCTTTTTCCATTTGTATTACCAATGCTTAATGGGCAATTTGTCTAATGTGGTAACAATCTGGACTGGAAGAGATAGAAATGGTAAACTAAAATAGGCAACTTTGGGCATCACCTGAAGTAACATCTGTTGCAGTACCAATGAAGCTCCGGGGAAAGACTTATTTAAAGGACCATAGAGAAATGGAGTATCTTGTTCCTGTACTACAATCCTCCACCGTCACCACCATGAGCTTCTGTAATATGTACTCAGTGAAACAAAGCAGTCACTGTTAAAATTTTGCTGGCAGAGCTCATGGAGTTACTTTAATTATTCTGTGTTCCTGCTCTCAGAAGCTGAGGAAGAGGGGTTAAGTAGACCCATCCTTCACCTCTTCACCTCTCAAGCATTTTGTCTGATTGCACTTTTCTCCATTTTCCTTGGTGACAGTCATCTTTGGAGGAGTCTGCCCCAGAGAAGATGTCTGGGTGAGAGAAGAGGAGTCACCATTGTGATGCACTGCAAGGGGTATTCTCTGAAGCCAAGGTTGTGATAATTTGCCGTGTCCCTGTTCCTGCCTCCTCCCCCATAGCTCTGCTGTACGTTATACTTCCATTGCCCTGTAAGCTCACATACCAACCTTTTGCTGAGGAATGGTAACAGATGGACCCTTCCAGTGTCTCCTTCAGCTTCTGCAAGGTCTCTGTGTCCTATGACAATTCTGTTGTGGCATTTAGCAGTAGGATCATATGAACTTGTTTATGGTCTGTTTTCATAATTCTGATTAAAGGGAGGATGGGGCCATTTAAACATTAATGAGAGAGAACAGCTGGAATGTATCAAGCTCTGCCTAGGGGTGGATGAAGAATGTGTTGAGAGCTTATGGGTAAGAATTAAGGGGCAGGATAATATGGGTGACACTGTTGTGGGTGTTTACTACAGACCACCAGATCAGAAGGAGCAAGTCGATGAGGCCTTCTACAGACAGGTGATATAGCCTCATGACCACAGGCCCTGGTTCTCATAGGGGACTTCAAGCACCCTGATATTTGCTGGAAAGGCAACACAGCCAGGCACACAGGGTCCAGGATGTTTCTGATGATAACTTTTTGACACAGGTGGTGGAGGAGCCAATGAGGAGAGGTGCATTGCTGGACCTTGAGCTAACAAAGAAGGACTAGTTGGGTATGTGAAGGTTGGAGGTCGCCTTGGCTGCAGTGACCATGAGATGATGGAGTTCAGGATCCTGCGTGGAAGAAGCAGGGCAAAAAGTAGAATTGCAACCCTGGACTTCAGGCAAGCTAACTTTGCCCTCTTCAAAGACCTACTTGGAGGAATCCCACGGGTTAAGGCTCTAGAAGGTAGGGGGGTCCAAGAGAGCTGGTTAATATTCAAGCACCGCTTCCTCCAAGCTCAAGATTGGTACATCCCTATGAGTAAGAAATCAAGCAAAGGAGGCAGGAGACCTGCATGGATGAGCAAGGAGCTTCTGGAAAAACTCAAGTGGAAGAAGGAAGTTTACAGAATGTGGAAAAACGGACTGGCCACTTGGGAGGAATACAGGAATGTTACCAGAATATGCAGGGACACAATGAAGAAGGCTAAGGCCCACTTGGAATTAAATCTGGCAAGGGATGTCAAGGACAGTAAGAAGGGCTTCTTCAAGTACATCAGTAGCAAAAGGAAGACTAGGGAAAATGTGGACCTGCTGCTGAATGAGGTGGGTGCCCTGGTGACGGAAGATGCAGAGAAGGCGGAGTTACTGAATGCCTTCTTTGCTACAGTCTTTACTGCTAAGACTGACCCTCAGGAATCCCATCCCCTGGAGATAAGTGAGAGTTTGGAGAAAGGAAGACTTTCCCTTGGTTGAGGAAGATTGAGTTAGAGATCGTTCCGGCAAACTCAACACCCACAGATCCATGGGCCCCGATGGGATGCACCCATGAGTGCTGAGGGAGCCAGCAGATGTTATTGCTAAGCCACTCTTCATCATCTTTGAAAGGTCATGGAGAACAGGAGAGGTACCTGAGGACTGGAGGAAAGCCAATGTTATTCCAATCTTCAAAAAGGGCAAGAAGGAGGACTCAGGAAACTACAAGGCAGTCAGCCTCACCTCCATCCCCGGAAAGGTGATGGAACAGCTAATTCTGGATGTCATCTCTAAGCATCTGGAGGAAAAGAAGATTATTGGGAGTGGTCAGCATGGATTCACCAAGGGGAAATCATGCTTGACCAACCTGATAGCCTTCTGTGATGGCATGACTGGCTGGATAGATGAGGGGAGAGCAGTGGATGTTGTCTACCTCAACTTCAGCAAGGCTTTTGACAGTGTCTCCCATACCATACTCATAGGTAAGCTTAGGAAGTGTGGGTTAGATGAGTGGACAGTGAGGTGGATTGAGAACTGGCTGAATGGCAGAGCTCAGAGGGTTGTGATCAACAGCGCAGAGTCTAGTTGGAAGCCTGTAACTAGCAGTGTTCCCCAGGGATCACTACTGGGTCCAGTCTTCAACATATTTATCAATGACCTGAATGAGGGGACAGAGTGCACCCTCAGCAAGTTTGCTGATGACACAAAACTGGGAGGAGTGGCTGACACACCAGAAGGCTGTGATGCCATACGGTGACACTTGGACAGGCTGGAGAGTTGGGCAGTGAGGAACCTAATGAAATTCAACAAGGGCAAGTGTAGGGTCTTGCACCTAGGGACAAATAGCCCCATGAACCACTACAGGTTAGGGGCTGACCTGCCGGAAAGCAGGTCTGCAGAGAGGGACCTGGGAGTCCTCATGGACAGCAAGTTGACCATGAGCTAGCAATGTGCCCTTGTGGCCAAGAAGGCCAGTGTTATACTCGGATGCATTAAAAAGAGCGTGGCCAGCATGTCAAGGGAGGTCATCCTCCCCCTCTACTCTGCCCTGGTGAGGCCACATCTGGAGTACTGGGTCCAGTTCTGGGCTCCCCAGTTCAAGAAAGACAAGGTACTACTGGAAAGAGTCCAGTGGAGGGCTACAAAGATGATCAAGGGACCAGAGCACCTCTCTTATGAGGAAAGGCTGAGAGACCGGGGTCAGTTTAGCCTGGAGAAGAGAAAACTAAGAGGGGATGTCATCAATGCTTATAAATATCTAAAGGGTAGGTGTCAAGAGGATGGGGCCAGACTCTTTTCAGTGGTGCCCAGCAACAGGACAAGAGACACCAGGCAAAAACTGGAACATGGGAAATTCTGTCCCAACATGAAGAAAAACTTCTTTACTTTGAGGGTGACAGAGCACTAGAACAGGCTGCCCAGAGAGGTGGTGGATTCTCCTTCTCTGGAGATATTCAAAACCCGCCTGAACGCTGTCCTGTGCAACCTGCTGTAGGTGACCCTGCTGTGGCAGGGGGGTTGGACTAGATGATCTCCAGAGGTCATTTCCAACCGCTACTATTCTGTGATTCTGTGATTAACTGTAGGCTACCTGCCTGATGGACCTAAGGCCTAATTACAGTGGGTGTGGTTGGTTTTGATTTAAACAAACAGATTCTCTTACGATTTTTTTTAATATATATTTGATAAGGAAAAAAAACCTTTAAAATTTGAATAATTAAATTAATTAAGTTCAAAGCATAGTAAATTCAAAGCACAATCTGAAATTGAAACAACCTCCTTCCCTCCCCACCCCAACCAAAGAGCGTATCTGGATTTTTAGAGTGGAAGGTTACTGGTGGGTGACAAAGGAGACCTTTGTTCTGCTCTTGGCCACGCTTCTTGCTCTCAGGCTGACCTTCTTCAGGCCAGCCTCTCTCACCCTGCTTAAAAAGGGAGTGTAATGATATCGACCTATTTGGCAAAGGGCTGTGAGACCTATCTGTGCAAAAGTGCTGGGGGTGAGTTGCCTATGCAAACTTTGGATGTTTCACGTTGGTATGCTGCTTCAGCTTGGAAAATATTACTTGCTAAATTTAGACAGGTTTTAGTGTTTGTGATTCATTCACGGGGAATTCCTGACTCCTTTAAGCTCTTCCCTTATTTGTAGGTGTTTGCTGACTAGTTTACTAAATGGGCTGTTCTGAGGCTGTTTGCTACACTTGACATCACTTATCCCTCCGTGCGACTCAGTCAGACACGGACCAGGTCTTACACTGGTGTGTGGCTGTTAAGATAAGGTAGACGGAAGCAAAAAACCGCATCCTTGAGCACAACCTACAGCTTGGTATGGTGGGGTGGGGTAGGGTGGGGTGGGGTGGGGTGAGTGGGGTGGCAGCTCCACTTCCCCCCCAACCTGGACCCTGTGGATGGGTGACTCAGGTCTGGCTGAGTCAGCAGCCGAGGGACTTCTGGCGGGTCAGAGGCTTGATAGCAGCTGGGGACAAAGAGTAGTTGTTATCTGGTGTGCACGCTGAAGTACTCTCGGTGCAGACAGGGTACTTGGCACGTAAAATCATGAGCTAAGCACCACATGCAAAAGGTAACCGTAATAGTACCCTGAGCGCATTTTGTTCATGGTTACTTCCTTGATAAAATAATCCGTAAACTGTAAGAGCTCTTTCCTTTAGCTCCTATTTTATGACTATTCCTATTCCATATTCTGAAAAAAAAAAGTTTGTTTTTATTTTGAAGCCTCCTGCAGGGAACAAAGATGCAGTTACAACCTGCTCATGCTTTCTCATAAATTGATTTAAAACCTTGTTACGTGGACATACTGTGATGTCAACTGGTACTCAGACTGATGTCTTCCATGGAGACACACAGGTGACTCTTAATGGGAGACTAGTGATTCAGTAAGATGTCTTTTTATTACTGTTGTTGTTTTCTCACTAATGAAACAGGCTTGTGCTGTGTGCTATCAATTACATTACAAATCATGTAATGTGATGACTTGGTACTTTTTTTGTTTTAATGAAATGTAGCTCTAAGCTTGATTCAGTCTGGTTATTTCATGGCTTCAGTATCTGTTGACCAAGTCCCTAGTTACTGCAGCTGTAGATAAAGACTTGAAAATCTGAATCTTTTAAAGCTCAGGAACATGACAGAAAATAGCCCCCCAAAACTGTCACACACGGTTTGCTTCTGTGGGAGAGGAGAAGGTGAGGAGATAAAAAAAGGTGGCGTGGGATATGTGCAGGCAACGCTGCTGTCAGTGGGGCTGCTGGCCCCATGCGGCTCTTGGGGCTCTTTGGAAAGTTTTCTCTGTTTAGCCTCTGAGCCTGAATTCCTGCAGCCTTGTTTAGTCTTTCTGGGCTCCCTTAAAGGTCAGCTGAGAGAAAACATGAATTGGCTCTTTCAGAGGGAGCGGCCGCTTCTCTCTCTCTCTGTTTGGCAATGCAGGGAAAGTATCTAAAGCACGGTGGTGTGAGAGAAATTAGCTGCTTCTGCTTTCTCCCTTCCCCTGTAGTAAGTTTTGTTCCCTGAATGAATGAGCCAGACTTAGTACCAATTTTATTCCCAACAGTCCTTGATACGCAACCTAAAAAAAACTCAAAACCCACACATATCCCTCGTAGCCCACAGCTTTTTCCAGAGCTGATGAAAAACAGAGCTGATGTCATGGGCTATTTTTATGCAGTGATGTCTAAAATACTTGATTTTTGTAATTGTGAATGACTGCACTATACTTATAAGTAAATTATTTTAATTGTATTGTTTCCATTTACGTAAATTGTCAAATATCAGAGCTGAACTCAGATGGAGCAAGTCTTTTTTTTTTTTCCTCTCAAATTACTTTCGAGTTCTTAAGCCCCACTTCCACCCCTGTCCTCTTCCCCCAAGTCTCCTCCAACAGCAAACACCAAGGTAACACCTGCCAGGGATGGGCTGAGCCCTCAAGACAGTGGCCTTTGGTCTCAAAATAAGAGCAGGTAAGTACTTGCATGCTTACAGCTCCGGACCTGAGTGGTGAGTGCTGCAGCAGAGGTGGCACATTCATTCACAGTCCCTGGAGGTAGATGCCATGGTCCTGTCATCCTCGTGCTGTCCTCACAGCTGTGATAAGCCACCAAAGCTTCACAGGGAAGTTCCTAAGATGGTGGAAAAGACAGAGAGAACCCAATGTCCCACTTCGATGTAGGATGAGTAGTTGCCGTTAGCCATGTCAGATATAGGCTGGGTGTTTTTCCATTTTTTGGTTTTCTTCTCTTTCAATGCTGCTGAACTGTTTAGGCAGCCAGTCTGTTCCCTGTCAACTCCCACTTTCACTTTTGTCCTTAAAAGTAATATTAAAAGTGCTTGGGTTTGGGGTTTGGGTTTTTTTTTGTGTGTTTTTTTTTTTTTTAAGTATTAAAGAGTAGCCCAGCGTGCAGAGTCTTTCCTGCTGGGTTTACATTTCTGCCAGCCAAGTCCCTGCCCCTGTCATGCACTTGCCACCCTCTTGCTGCTCACTAGCGACCCAGGTGGGCACAGCACAGCCTTTGTCTCGGAGCCATCCAGTAGAGTAAAGTGCGTTCTTTGGCAATTCAAGCCATTGCTAATCTGCAAAATTGAAAAATAGAAGTTCACTAAGTGGAGCACAGGATGCTACTGAATGTGGAGCCATTTTAAAAAAGAAAAGGTTTAATGAAAGCAGCACAGGTTCTCTCCATCTTTGCTTTCTAAAAATCAAAACAACGAAATTAAAATGTTTTGGGTTTTATTCAGGCCCTACTTCAGCAGCATCTGCCTTACATGAGGGACACAGGTGTGATTAAGGTGGTAGGCAAACGGCTCTTTTCCAAAAGGATTCAGGTACCTACTGTCAGTTTGAGATGCTTCTGTCTAAATGCAGATCCTCAAAACCTCTTTGATCTCCTCGGGGACCAGAAAACCTAACTCCAGGCCTCAGCAATTGTATCAGAGCTCTGCATGAAACGGTGGTGGCTGGTTTTATCTGCTCATTATTGAAAGGGGAGTTAAAAACATTCATATCTCTTTACTGCCCAAGGACATTTGAATTCGTGCATCTCATTTCCACGGAGAACGTCCTAAGCAGCTAACTAGAGAGTACCCTGAAGTGGTGCTCTCTTTGTTGCAACTCTTCCTGGCTTAATGTAATTACATGTACGATTATGAAGGTACAGACACACACAAAAGACTGACTCTGCCTGCGCGGTGGTTAAATACTCATTGTAGGCCCCGGTTCTTACTCCAAGGATGTTAAGGTTTATTTATATATTTATTTACACAAGTCTAGTATTCAGTGGATTGTTTAGTTCAGAAAGGAACAAAGCTTACTGATTCTTCATAACAGCTTCTATTAATTCAGATCCACCATTTGGGCCCGTTATACCTACACAAACACACGGACTCTAAAGGCCACACTCCATGATATTTCACTGAGCAAAACGCTTTGCAGGCAGCCGTGTTCCACTGCAGACCAAGTGCTGGCAGTAAGCACCCGCCTGCGGAATAGAAAGGAAATACTCTTGTTGCCTGCCCGTAAGCAGGTGCGGCATCAGACCGGGATGTTTTCATAAACACAGTATCATCCTTCTCTGTTACATCTGCGTCATTTAAAGAAAAATAAAAGGGTAGTCTTCTCATTGCCATCTTCTCTGCTTCCAGCTTTCTGAATTGTTTTCACTGATTTCATGGCAGGAAATGCTGATCCTGTGTTGCAATATGTAGCCCAGGCTGGAATAGTAATTGCATCTTACACACTCAAGGTAGAAAACGTATTCCATTAACTTCTTGCCACCTAAAGGGTCACATTAATCAACTTTTTATCAGTATCTTCGTCAAAGCATTCTCAAATTGCTATTATATAATATATGCTTTTCCACTGTTTTTTTCAATATCATTTTGTCTGACCACTAACACACCATCTGCCTCTGGAGTACAAATAATCACCCCAAACTTGCAGCGTGCTTACTTATCTGTGGAAAAGTAGTCACCAAAAGCAGCTGCTGAAACCCTTGGCCACCGAGACGAGCGTGCTGAACTTGCTTCAGACGGCGCTGGGGAGACTGCCTCCGTCCCCCAGCTGCTGTGGGCCAGAGAAGGGGGAATCCAGTCTGCGAGAAATGGAAACAACCTCAGAGGGTTTAGACAGTTTTGCCCACTGAGGCTGAAGGAAGAAAAAGATCGATCAGTGGCTGTCAAAGAGCAGACCCATCTGCATCGGCAGGGTCTGCAGACCCACGGTTTATGTGGTCTACACAATCTGGCAAGTGTACCATGGTACGTGGCAAAACACTATTCAGAAGAAACAGTCTGAAGTTGCACCTTTTTGATCTTGACAGCATCTTGGCCCCTCAAAAGGTGGCTTTTGCATTTCTAGTTGGACCTACTATGGTCTGATGGACTAACACTGTCCGTCAGACAGGTTGCTGTAACCTGAAGAGCCAGGAGAAGCACGAGGTAAGTTGCACAATTTCAGCCCAGTGTGATTTCACTATGGATTTATTAAGACAGTTACTTCCCTCTCAGGAGTTTGTCCTCTTGAATGCCCAAACGCACCCCCAAAATCTCTGTCCTCCATGAGCACCTTGCAACTGACATCTGCCTCCTCTGTATCTGTTGTTTTGATGGAGCTGAGCATAAAACTGCATGAGGTGGCTGCCCGTATTTCTCTCTCCCTTCAAGATTCAGCAGATGTTTTCATAACGAACCAACCTTTCCTTTTTCCAAGTCTAGCCCTTTTGGAGAAGTGCCCTCTCCTCAGAGCTGTGCCACCTTCCTCAGAGTGTTTATGTCCTCTCCCCAGGAAAGGATTACAAATTATGGCATGACTGCATTTTTTAAAACACATGACCTCTTATTAGACAGTGTTTTTAAGTAAAACAGCAGGTGAGCTTGTTAACTCCATCTGCCACTCTTCTCATGGAGTATATGTTTTTTAAACAAACTTTAATATCCTCTACCAAATTAAAGTGTTGTTTTCAACAGGAATATCCTGACTGTAATCATGATATACGTGTGCCCTTTTTTAAAAAGAAAAAACACAATAACTACCATCTGCCGCTTTCTTAGTAAACATTGTGATATTATGTCATGAACTCAGTTACGCAGATCGCTGGGGTGTGGACAACCGGTTGCTGCTTTTTAAAAATAAGTGTTGAAATAAAGCTTTGCTTTAGGTGCAGCAAATCCATTACTGAATGTTCGTCAAAGAGAAGGGGCTCATTTCAGCCAGCTGTGCATGTTCCCTTACGTCAGCGGGAAACTGCCTGGGCACAAGTAGCTTGATTCTTATTGACTCGTGTAATTACAGGCAGGGTTAACAAATGGCACCAGTCACTGCGTTCTGCTGTCTGTCTTTGGCCAAGCCTGTCGAGAAATCATATCTTTCACCAGATCTGCTTTTTGGCCAAGTGTTCTCTGCGGAAGGGGATGCACGTCTCCAGCTCGGTTTTAGAAATAGATTCACTTATTTAGAAAAACGCCAGCCTGAAGGACTGAGACGCTGCTAGTTCAGGGGAGAAAGAGGAGGTGAAAGAGAGTTTTGTTCACATCAGGAGAAGGTTTGGTGACCCCCTTGAAATCTGAGGTTGGAAGCCACGGGGGAAGATCAGAAGGAAAGTGGGACTCAGAATTGGTGGAAAAGGACTTAAATTCACTAAGCAAAGGCGTTGGACAGAGATAGAGAGAGCATGTGAGAAGAAAGGCAGAAAAATGGCAAAAAGATTTAACAATCATTTAAGGAATAGGGTGGGGGTCCCTCCTCCCTCTCCCCCAGGTCCTAAGAAATCACAATTTATTCCTTAAAGAAATGGTGGAATCTAGAAAGCTAAGAACTCCAAAGTTAAGAGATGTTTGTTTTAATTTGAGCCTTTTTAGTTATAAACAATTAGAAACAGTTCTTAATTGTACACTAGGTGTGATCATGCAGTGAGTGACATCTACTAGTTGAATGAGGAAAGCATCTTTTAGGAAGGGAAACAAGTTCCAAGTCTAGAGGCAATCTATATTGCATATCTAAGAGGACAGTAATGGTTATGATTCCTAATTTATTGCTCACAGGGCATTGAGTCACCTTCTCTGGAAAACCTACAGAAATCTACTGTGTTTCACCAGGTATTATTCAGAAACAAGTTTCACCCTTTTTCAAACTAGGACTGGCATCAGTTTCAGCTGACACTTCAGGAGTCTTGGCTTATTTTACGGTCACAGAACATATGGGTCAGACTCCCATCATCCTGTTTCAGTATTAGTTGTAAATTGATATTGGGTTGATACACCTGAAATGACTCCTGGGAATTTTCAATACCTTCTTTCTCTCTTTTCATTTTGGCCTGTCTTCTTTCCCCTCCCTACCCAAACTGACCTGCTGTCTCTTACTGATCTTTTGAACAGGTGATGTGGAGGGAATGAAACCCCTCTGTATTAGTGGGGGCCAAACTGCTTTGATGCACAGAGCAAGACTCCTAGTGACTTTAATAGAAGAAGAATCAATCCAAAACCTTTCACTCTTCTTTTGGGTTGGTTGGTTTTTTTTTTTTGGTTGGTTTTGGGTGTCTTTTGGGCAAAAATGCAATAACATGCTGTGTAGATGTATCTATTACATTCAGCAAGACACGAACAGAGAGCTTTATAAGGTTCCCATGACCTGTTTATTATTCAGGAGGTGTCTGTGTTTGATGTGGTGGGCACATTGCGCCTGATTCGTTACACCTGTTTGGTTCTCAGCTGAAATCCACTGGTGCAAAACTGCAGCCCATTGTACGAAGGAGACTGGTCTCTTGGCAGGTTCATTCTGAGTAAATGATACGTATCCCTCTGGCTCAGTAAGACCTTGATGAACTTGTATCAAAGGATTTTCTGAACTCCTTTTAGGAGCATGATGTGAATTATATGGAGCAGGTGTGAGTGCCAGAGGAAGGCGGAGGTTGGTGTCACACTTCACAGCTGAAAGCCACCCACCATCAAGGCTGCTTTTCATGTGCTCTGCCAATATGAACCCTACTGGAAACAGAAGGCCCTCTGAGGCTCTATGGTAAGCCTGAAGGGACACAGCAGGCTTTTGAGGGAGGAAATCAAAAACATGGGAAAAATTCCTGCTTCAAATCAAGGTAATTTTTTATGACTTGTAAGTCAAGACTAGACTGAAGAAAAAAAAAAACCAACAAAAACACATCATGATTTACAGAAATCCTCTCCCTTGCCTTCAAAGTAAGACAGACACTTTCCAGGTCAAATCAGTTGCATCACTCCACCGCGGAAAAACAGAAGAAGGCTTTGTAGAGAGAGCTGATTACAGTCCTAGCATTGTGGTGCTACCTCCTGTTAGGAGGGGGTATGTGGGTTTGTGTCAGATTGTGCCGTGTTATAGGCAGTGAGATAGAGTCCTTTAGGGTGGCAAACAATTGTCTTGACTGGGAAGCAGGACCATGCTGTGTGGCTTCTTTTCCCCTCCAGGAAACAGCAATGCTTGGATTTGACCCTTTTTGTGCTATGGGTGTTGGGTTAGAGCTACCTGACACCTAGACTCTTTCCTCCTGGAGATACAACATTTGACGATGCCCTAAGGCTACAGGTAGAATGCCTTAAAAGGGAGAGCCTGTAGCTTTTGCTTCCAGCAAAATTCATGAATGGCTACAGCTGACAGAGCTTTTGTAGGTGTGGGGAAAGAAGTGTGTAAGGGTTGATGAAACTTTCTTTAACAAAGTGATTTTTGATGGCTCCTAGCAGTTAGGGAATGCTTATATTGTACGCATCTGATAATATCAACTGGCAAGGTATTCTCATCACTGTGTTTCCTGAGGCACTGATTTTTTTTTCAATTATTGTTCTTCTGATAATGCCCCTGTGTAGCCAGTGTTAGATGCTGCAGAAGACACTTAAGCCTACAGTAGAAATTCCAGTGCACTTCATGGAGACTGTATCTCTGGTCCAGTGTGGGATAAACCCGAATCATGAAGCAACAGAGCTTTGGGTATCCATCCTCTATGAGCTGCTCTGGTTAAGTATTTGGATTTTGTTTTGATTTGTTTGTTTTTCAAACTGAGTTGGCTCTTCTGTATTGATTCTCCCTTGAGGAAAGGAAGCCTCAGGGAAACACTGCCATGGAAGGTTTCTGCACTGTAGTCCCACTAAATTAAAATGGAGGCCCTTCACCATAAAAATGTTGTGCCTCCAGAAAAAAAGCTTCACTAGTTAAATCTGACTAGTTCCAGCATGTTTTGCAAGGGGTGCAGGTCTTTGCCTGAAGGGAGTTGGGAATGGGGGATGCCTACAGCGGTTCTGACATAATGTTTCATTTTCAGCAACTGGATTTGGGGTTGGGGGAAACAAACAGAAAAATAGAAGTAGTTACTAAGAGTGGCAAAAGGAGTCTGAAAGACTGCCATATGAAGCAGGCTTCCTGAAAACTAGGTAATTTCTTTGCAATGTTGGCACATATCTGAAAAAAATTGTAAGCTTCCTTACATATTTCTGATTACTTAAAAAAATTGGGGAAGATGGATGACAGTGTTACCCAATATCAGCATGCTTTATGTAATTCTAAGGCAGTAGAGTTACAAAATTCAGAGTCAGTTTGGTGTTATTTTTTAGAAGATTTTAAACAGTACAATGTGTAACAACAGTTGCTACCTATAAAGGAGGAGGAACATTTTCTGCCAGTTCTTAAATCAAGGGTTATGTTTGCAGAAGTGACCTTGCTTAAGGCTTTGCATTTTAAAGCTGTAATCTTCTGAAGTCATGTTCCTAGTAAAGTTAGTTCTGTTGGTGTAAACTGTGATGCCTACGTGTGCAGCCTCATATGCAATGGTTAATGTTTGAACAAAGCTTCTGGCTGAATTGACACCTCTCACAATTAGCAAGACATTTAAAAACAAAAAAAAATTTTTTTTTTCCCCCCACTTCTCAAAGCCAGCATAAAATCCTCAAAACCTTATTACTTAAATAATGCAAGAGAAAATCTCAGGTAATGCATTGACATCTGCAAACCAAAGTTAATTAACCCTTATTAATTAATCCTTATTAAATCCTTTCGCTTTTGAGGAAAAAATCTCCTTTACCATTTCTTGGTGAGAGGGGGTATGGATAACATCAGCTCCCAGTGGGAAGACCATGGCTCGCCCACAATCGAGTACTGCACTGGCAGCAGGGACGGACAAAAAGCAAATGTGGGTAAATCAAAGCTACTGTTTCACTTCTCTGTACTCTTGATTTGGCAGCTCGCTTTACCCTTTGACGAGAGTCCATCGTGCCATACATCATCCTCTTACTTACTCTTTGCAGTCTGGGAATATGAGAAAGAATATGCTTGGTTCCCTGATTAAAATCCTCCCAGTGGGGCTAAATTAAAAGAACACAATGTCATAATGAACTCCAGCCAATGGACAAGCAAAACAGACGGGGTAACAGAAGAGCAAAGTTGCAGCAGTAAACCAGGTATTACTGGGCACCAGTAATAGTCTTGAGATGGTAAGAATGATGACTCAAATTCTCCTAGTATTTTATTGCAGATTTAAGGATAGGGCAGCAGAAGGGACTTTAGGCTGCTGTAAGAAAGAGGTGAGGGGTAATGTTTTTCTAGGATAGCATTTGCCAGCCAAATGACCTGCACAGGATTTGTAAGACCATAAGTGACTGCAAACAACATTTTGAAAGTAAATGCCTGAGGGAGGTTAGATGTAGAAAAGCAAAGCCAACAGGCTCTCCTTCATTTTCCCTTCTCTTGAGAAAAGTATGTGTGATGTGCCACCTCCACCATTAAATGGGCTTTGTATTTGTTTGCATAGCCCCATACCAACCTCATCTCTTCCACCAATCTCCTCCTACGTGAATGCTTTTGGCTGCACATTTCTACTCTGATGCCAGGAATAATAACAGGGAGTGAGGACTGCATCAGAGGAGAAGGCTTTTCTTAACCAATCTGCTGCATTCTGAAGTTCTTTTAATCTCATGGTGGCCTGGTTGCCTCCCTGCTTTCTCTTCCCTTTAAGCATTAAGTAATGTTGTCCATGATGGAAATTGCAGATGTAGGTTGGTTTAACACCCCCTCGCTCCGGCCTCCGCTCATGGTTTATGGCTACTTCAGTTGGGCTGGTTTGCCTCTTTTAATATAGCAGGTGGCAGGTGCTGATGGCTTGGACTAAGAAAGTGTGATGTAGCTTTAAACATGATTTAGGTCTTCTGGTTATTCCTTAGATTAGCAAAGTGTATTCCCTCTTGCATCAACCCAAAAAATAGTTGAAAACTGTAGCTATAAATATCCATCAATCAGGAGCAAAGCCTGGGAAAACTAAAACCAGGAATTTGATGCTTTTATGCTTTACCTTCAAATAAGCCTATTTTTCAGCTGGATGTTACTTAGATTCCTCCTCTGGACCAGGTATCATGGGTTTTACTTGTCCTAAATTCTGTTTTAAAAGTAGCTGCAGTGCAGTTAAGGCATTAAATGACAACGGGCACATATCAAGGCACTGCTTGGAAAAAAAAATATGACAGAAAAAAGGTCTTCTGTATCAAGTGCGTCAGCATGCATCTTGTTCGTATTTTAACAGTGACTAAGTCAAAATGTTGGGGGGTGTGTGGGTGAAACCAAGCCAGTAAACTGTCAGAGAGCCTGCCTCTTCTAAACATATAATGGAGTCCCCCTCACTCTTTTGACCTCTCTTGAATTCAGCTGGATTGAAGCCATGAACAAATCATTGTTTGCCAGGAATATGATGATCTGTGACAATTATAGTATAGGGGAAATGTGCCAAAATGCCCAATAAGCTCCTCGCCATCCAGCATTTATGCTGGTACGGCACTGAGCATAACTGAAATGCTGGTTAATAAAACCATTAGTGAGGTAGTTCTAAAATTTGTTTCCTATTCTTCTGCTGGGCAGTATGAGAGGTTCTTAACCAACAGTGGCATGGAGGGGCCTTTATAGGAACAGAAAAGAGGAAGTCTAGAGAAAAGAGTCTGGACATCTGAGCATGGAATTTTCCCTTGAACCTAAACAAAGATTTAATATTTTTTTCCTTTTCTTTACTAGAAATGTGAAAATTTTAGGACATAGTTACATGAAGCATTTTCTCTGTTGGCAAGTCTCATCTAAGGAGACTACTGACCTCTTGCTCCTATGACTGTGCTGCCATATGGCAGCCTCTCCGTTCTGTCAGTGCAACCATCTGTGGTGCTGCATGCTGAGTAGTTTCCCCTGCCAAAGGACGTGGAAGGCCACTGACCACCCCCACGAGCAGCAGCAGATGCTATGTTGAGGAGCTTGACAGGCTTGTCTGGATAAAATCATGCAAACCCAGCAGCTGATGATGCAGTGATAGGCCATTCAAAAAAGCTGAAAGCACTTCTTGGAACTTGGAGCAGAAGCCCTTAGGAGGGCATGGAGTTTTAATTTCTGATTACAGCTGGGTTATGAATTTTGGAAGGATCACTCTACTTCACAAAACGCATTGCAGGGGACGATTCTGGTCTTGCCTACCACATTTTCAGAAGTGCAAAATAGCGCATTGGAACATCCAATGTCTCCACTTTCTGCTTTCCCAATAACGTCTCTGTGAATTGTGCTTGCCCCTTCTCTTCCCTTTTTTCAAGAGGTAGAAACTGTGCTGCACTGAGGTCTGTAGATGTGAATGAAGGTTTAGACATGTAAATATTCAGCAAATTTCAATTGCCCTGCAGGAAGAAAACCTGCCTGACTCTCCTTAATTCCAAGCTTCTGTGCACAGACTGGTCTTTTACAACTTCAATGCGCTTGTCGTAGTTACTGTGTTGATTAAGCGACACCCGTTTGCTAATAAATATTCCGATTGTTCCAAGATATAAATGGAGGAGGAGAGAGGATTGCAGGTCATACCTGACAGAACTGTCAAAGGATATGCAAAGTCTTTGATGGCCTCCTGAATAATGTAAGGTATGCTTGCATTTTAATTAGAGTAACGGTCTACTCCTGAGCAAGACAGAAAGCAATTTGTGCCCTAAGGAAAGGTACGTGACAGAAGTCTGGGTTCTTAGAAAGCAACAGTAAGCAGTGCCAGCAATATCCGGCAGATCAAATGTTTCCAGGATCTCACGTTACTTGTCTGTGAAATCAAATTGAACCGCTGGCTCCCAAGGAACTTATAATGTGAGTAACGTTCCCAGCTAAAATACTGCTTTGTAAACCAAACAGCACTAAACGCATATTAAATCTCCTTCATGACTACTGCTAGGCATCCCAGCATGCAATTGTTAATTCCAGCTGCATTTATTAGTGGGCTCTTAGGCAATGAAACGTTAATTCTCCGATGTCGTTTGCTATGCCAGCTACAAAGTCAGTGCAGAATTAGTCGTGTTTCTATCAACATTTGGTTACTCTACCCAAAGTGACTCTCTTGAACTCAATACCCTTGTTGTCTTTACTAACTAAATCAAAAAGCAAAACGAAAAACGTCTTGCAGGCAAAGTCTACACTGGCATATGGAGGATCTCTTCCTTCTGACTGGTAATACAGGATGCATAAGGCAGAGCATGCATGTTTCTGGACGTGCTGCACACCTCCAACTCAAGGTGTAGGTATAGCATGCCTTGAAATTTGACCTTTGCTTCAAATCCATTTGTGGTTGAGTTAGCAGAGGAGTCAAAATGAGTTGCAGCTGGATGATATGGATACTAGAGTAGAGGGATTAAATAGTTGTGCCCAGTGGTATAGTATGAGAAACAGAAAGGAATTCAGAGTAAATTCAGAAGATTTTCATTAAAATGTCAGAAGTTAGAGGTTATAGGCACTAACTAGAAAATAGACTCTTGTTAGGCTTGTAGAATTGTTATGTTAGTAATATGAAGACATGTTTTGGATTACGGACATTGTATTAGTGATAATAATTGTTAATTGTGGAAAGACCTCATTATTCACACCTGATGGATATCTGGCATCATCCAAAACGTGGCTTTTTAACTTGCCAGAGGTCTGCAGGATCCTGAGCTTATTGAAACCAAGACTGACTGATGTAAAACCCAGTAGGCTCTGTCTGTAACAGGAAGATGTGGAATCAATATGATAAATGAAGCAATTTCAGAAATATACTTCTTTTTTTTTTTTCTGTTTTCATGAAGGATGATACTTCAGCCTTATGCGGAGAACCTGACTAAAGCCTAGGCAATACTTACGTACTATCTAAGCCCGAGCGCTTTGGAACCACTATCAGAGTAGCGTGTTTTTGTACTACTCACTCTGGTGCTAAATTTCACCCTTCGGGTTTATATTATCATACTTTGTGTTGCAAAAACCTGGTGAAAACTGAGTCTGAATATGACTACACTCTACCAGTATGCCTCCCTGAAGCTGACCTCTTTGCATTTCTTATCTGGTTACATTTAAAGCTGCTGACACTTTTTATGTAAAATTTAGTCCCATCTATCTGAAAGAAAAGACCAAATCTAGCTGTGTTCTGCAGAAAACAAACACAGCTCCTGTGGCTTATTTGCCCAGGTGGCCATACAACAGCCCATGATATTATGTTAGTTGTTCTTCTTGTTGAGCTTTTCCAATTAGCATCCTAGAACAAAAAATCTGTATTGAAATACCTGTTTAAGTGCTGAGGATCAGTCCCCTGTTTAATGCCTTGGCAGGGGAAGCTCCACTGGGCAATTTCTTATTTCACAAATAGCATTGTTATCAATACTGGAGCCTGTAACAGAGTGAAGTAATTGGGGTGTCAGAAAACTGGCCTTCCACCACACATCATCTGTATTTCTTACTGTATTTATGGTTCAGCCTGTGAAGATCAAAGTGGGCAGAGGTAACGGTGATGTTGCAAACCACTGGATCAAACATCAGGATGACTTCCTGCTTAGGAAAAAGAGCATGGGGATTCACCCCTGTGGAGTGTAGAACTGAAGGGATTGTCTGCTCTGCTAAATCCCATCCCTGCAATCACCTGACCAAACCAAATTCATCTCATGCACCAGAGCCTACAAAACATCTCCCAGCAGCTCGTAGCAACTGTAAGGTCTGTAGTGAAAGATGACACATAACATAACATAGCTCAGGACCTGCCCCTTTCCATCTGCCTGTGTCTCTCTTCTGCATCTTTTTAGATCTATCTAACATTTTGTTCTTACTGAGTCTGGATACGACTAGCTTTTGCCGCATCGTGACACCAGTGCCCAAAGTAGCAATAGTCTGTGCCAGTCTGCTGAAAAAAAAAAAAAAATGTGAAGGGCACTACGCTTAAATACCTCTGTATAAAATTCTAATGCAAAATAATAGTCTTCATCTTCTATAAAGTACTGAACATAAACAGGGTAATATTGGCCTTGATCCAAAAGTCACAAGCTGCTTTAATTACACTGCTTAACGTTCCTGCTGAATTTTCTACATCAGATGTCTGCATGGCAGTGTTAGGTCAACCAAGCTAAGGTGGTGGTTCTAACTACAAGGTGAAAAAATTAACCATGACCTGGATTATAAAACGTTGACATTAAAGGTCTGCTGCTCCTTGTAAAGAGCGTGGTTTTGTAATTTAAAGAAATCTGATCTTCTGAAAGTGCCCTGCTGGGGCTGCAGCTGACATCATGTTTGTCTGAGTTTTAACAGATTCAACAGGACTAGTATGATTAAAGCAACTTTCAGCTCCCTGTATTTTTGGAACAGAGCTGTGGAAAAGACACTTGGAGTTAAAGATGACAGCTCCCCGGAGATCTTGACTTCACCAGCTTCATTAGAAATTAAATTACGAAACTTAAAGCTATAGCTGAAAAGGATCCAGAGTTTATTTGCGATTCCTTGGTTAACTGTGAAAAATCAGTTATTTTTTAGCTGTGCTCATTTAGGATCAGTGTGAAAGGTATGTGCCAGGAGCAAGTCACCACAAAGTAAATTAAGACTGCATTCATAGCCTCTAATTTAACCTGCCGTAACTGGCTGTGCATGCATTCTTAACCAGCTATAAATGCATGGCAGCTACCTCTCAGCAACAAATTTATGATGAGACAGGGTAATAAGACATTGTCCTTGCTCTCCACTGATTAAATACAGAGCAGACTTTCAACTCTGTAACTGCACTGTTGACATTTTATCACAGCCTTCATCAAGAAGACTATCTTGGAAGGTCCAGAGGGAAACAAGTGCGTGTAATTACCACATATGCAAATAGAACAATTGTGTGTATCAATGAGATAATTCTTATCTACAAAGGTCAGCAGGTAGGTGCCAGCTGCACTGCGTTTGTACACAGAATGTTGTCTATAATGTAGACAGGTATATTTCTGCATGCAGACCTTGAGTCCTGCTTTAAAGCAATTTTTTTTTTTTTTGCATTCTTTTAGCAGTATTATTGTTCAATTATGTTGGGGGATTTCTGTATCTCTGCCTTTCACTGCAACTGCTTATCTTGATCTGCTTGAACTACTTATCATGATCATCACAGCTCCCATCACTACCATTACCTTTTGTCAAGAAACCATTCTGGAAAACTATTTTGTTACCTCACAAAAAAAAAGCACTGGCTGTAATTCACCACCGTGAGGCATCCGGTCTTGCCTCCTTATTCACCAATGAGATCTCAGCTCAGTCTGAAAGTTTGAGCGATGTCCTAACCTTGCCCCGATCTCTTCATTTAGTGGTAAATTTATCTTCTTAGAAATCCATTCAAAACTGTAAAATACAAATTATAATAAAATCAGCAAGCCCCTGGCATAAAAACCAGACTGTACTCGCAGAAGTTAAAAGAGAAGTAATACAGCCAAAAAGACACTATGAGCAAATCGCCATCCACTATAAACTTTTAGGAATAGATTAAATTTCCAACTAAAATACACTTGAACTTACTCTAGACTTTAAGACCCTCGCCATGCTTTCAGATGTGGGAGGAGGGAGTGGGTTGCCTGTGAACATTTAGAATCATAGAATGGTTTAGGTTGGAAGGGACCTTGAAGATCATTGAGTTCCAACCCCCCTGCCGTGGGCAGGGACACCTCCCACTAGACCAGGTTGCTCAAAGCCCCATCCAGCCTGGCCTCAGGCACCTCCAGGGATGGAGCTTCCACAACTTCTCTGGGCAACCTGTTCCAGTGCCTCACCACCCTTAAAGTGAAAAAATTCTTCCTAATATCTAATCGAAGTCTACCTTCTTCCAGTTTGAAGTCATTCCCCCTCATCCTATCACTACATACCTTAGTAAAAAGTCCTTCCCCAGCTTTCCTGTAGGCCCCCTTTAGGTACTGAAAGGCCGCGATAAGGTCTCCCCCGAGCCTTCTCCTCTCCAGGCTGAACAACCCCAATGCTCTCAGCCTGTCCAAGCTGAAGCTGAAGAGCTGAAAGTGACAGGTTCAAAAAGTGTTCTGCGTGGCTGTGGAGACTTGCAGGGAGGACTCTATTCAAAAGTGAAGGGAAGCAGCAACATTAAGGTACATCTTCAGCGCACACCTTAGCCTGGGCAAGCCTTGCAGTTATGGAGCTTCCCGTATGGTGCCATGCAGACTGGAAAAGAGGGTGGGTGAAGGCCAGGGCAGCCCCAAGTCTTGGGCAAGCCTCCAGAAGAGCTCTGGCAGGAGTGGCTGCTGGTGGATGGCGTTGACTCATTGCACCCTGGCGGCGCAGCTCTCTTCAGCTCGCACCGTCCGGATTTCTGAGCAGCGCCGGTTCCCTTTGGTAGCTCTGGCAGCAGGAAGGTTGCAGCCACTCGCTCCAGCTTCCTCCCCAGCCAGACAGTCTGTCTGGAAGGCTCCGTGCCAGGGTTCATGCTGGCACAGGGGTTCAGCCCTAGTTAGGAGGATTTTGTTACTCACGCGTTTGTAATACTGGTGATATTAGTACTTCCAGTACCGGCGTGCTTTTTGCGGAAGCTGCGTTTGTTTGCTCCTACATGAACAAGTAGAAACAGAAAGAGTATTTTTTTCATGTTATGTAGTGAGAAGTGGAAACCAACCTCTGAAACCTTTTCCCTAATGTCCCGACCCACTGTGCCGCTTTACCCATAACGGCTGACAGAAACAGAGAACTTGCACCAACGTGGGTTTCTCCACATCTTGCAAACTGACCAAGTTCCTCTTGCTGATGCGAGGTAGTACGTGTATACACACTGTAAGACCGAACTGTTAGCTAATCCTCTGTTCTGGAATCCGTCTGACAAAGGGGTAGGGTAGGGAGACGTTTTCCTTTTGTAATCTGTTTAAGTAAACGAAATGAAATCTCTTCTTGGCCAGTTTTAAAGATCAAGTCGTAAAAGCCTGGAATAGTTCTGTTGTATACATTTGCCTCGGAAAGTATCTGCTTCAGCTTTCCTCTTTGTTAATCAGGTCTGAGACCTCCATTAAAGAATAGTTTATGCCCAGCTTTAGTTAATATTTTTCAAATGTGCTGTGTTTGTATACATTAATTCCTGCTCTCTCAGCTCTCAAAGATTATCCGAGGACAGGACAGCTAATGTCTACCTGAACCCTGTCAGACTTTTTCCCAATGTCAGTGTAGGGACAGGAAAACTATCTGTAGAAAATATCTTATTAAATTAGTTGTGGTCCTTTCCATTTTTTTAAGACTATTATTGACTTTGTGGTTCGGTTGTTTTTTTTCCTGAGTAGTGGATTTTTTTTAAAGCGGGTTCATTATTCAGTGCACATTGCAAGGAAACCTGCTTAAATGCTGATGTTTTCAGGAAGATTGTTCACCTTATGTATTCATTTTTTTTAATAGTTTCTGTGATGACTGCTACCTGCATGCACTAATTCTACTGCACTCTTTCTGTTCCTTGCCAAGCAAGCCGAAGGTGAGGAAAATATTTGTGAGATGGTCTTTATCATTTTCTCAGGACTTGAATTATTTAAGGACAGGGCCATAGCAACTGGTGCAGTCAAAAGCTAACATTGTGTAAACTGGGAGTATTGCCATCGCATTCTTGGCCACTTTGAGTCAGATCATGCCTTTCCTAGCGGGGATAAGTTTGTATTACCTTCTTTTTCTTCTGCTATTGCCACACAAAGCAAGGACGTAGGACATACTGGTGTACAGATCTGTCTACCAATGTCTTAAAGGAATGATGGCGCCTTAACAACTCGTTCACTCTCCCTCCCACAGGTAAATTACTTTTCAGGCCACTCAGTTTACTACTCTGGTCTCAGTGCACGGCTTTGCCAGTGCTGCCTTGGAGGGGGGGACCTGAAGAGAGAGTTCGAGACTGTCGTTTTCAGTGTCAGTGCAGCCTTAGGCGTACTTAAACTGATTGTGAAACTGCACCTCTAACGAGGGCTTTGGCCAGGGAACATGGACATGAGTATATTTGCTTGCAAAATGCCCCTGACTTCAGGCATTTCCATGCAAGCAGGTGCAGACTACTTTCATGCAGTTCAGTCTGTACTAATACTGGAACTGAAAGTGCGGGAGAAAGAAATGCAGACAGCAGAGCTCCTTCTTTCAGGCACAGCCCCGTGCAAATGCGGCCACCCTGCTTCCAGACCCAGGGTGGCAAGAGGGTGTTGCTCTGTGTGACCTTCTCAATTCAAGCCTCCATCAGCTAGGTGCTCTATACAACCAAATGCCAAACTTTTCCCCTCCTGAAAGAAGATTTCTTACAGCAGATCGGATGGAGGCTGAGCCCAGACACAGTGACTGAGTGGGAAAGCACACTTGCCATCCTCACTTGACTATTTTTTTTCCCCTGTTCTTAAGAAAATTAAGTATGATGACAGCCCACTTGGAATCGACCAGAAGAGTGCTAAAGGTGTTAAATACTGGCTTGATCAAGTACTTCACTTTTCTTTTCCCCACTTCTGTTTTTTAATCAGCTAGAGCTTACAAATCTGGTAAATCAAATATTTCTCCAACCGGTGGTATTAAATTGCACGCAAAGCACTGTGGGCGCGTAGCCAGAACAATAACAAAGCCACCTTGAAAGTACTTATCTTTGGCAATACTTCATAATTCTCATTGCTCTCTTTCTGAATCTTTTCAGCGTATATTAAACTGTCAGTAAATTAAACCTCCCAAGTAAGGTTATCTCTGTTTTCCAGTTGGAGAAACCAAAAACCAAAGGGGTTACAAATAGAATTTGGAGACCCCCCTTTGTGTTTTGAGTACTACCCAAGCCCTGGGACCCACTGCTGACAAGAGGGCTATTCACAGAGCATGACATTGTCTAACGTGAATCTGGCCGTGTGACTTACCTGTCAACATGAGGTTAGTCTAGAAAGAGATGCCGTGTCTCCTGATTCTTGGTTGTGCACCTCAGTTAGACTGCTGGGTTTTTCCTCACTTTAGTGTTATTGAAGAGTCAGGCAGTAGTAGTATTGGAGACAGTGCAAATAAGCATTCCCAAGAAGCACGCCAGTGTGCAATTGGATCACACACAGAGAATTTTCCAAAGTATCAAGACCTGATCCAAAGGAAATGCGAGACTCTGCGTATTTACTGCTTTAACAGTTAACAACTACCCACAGTTTCGTATGACTTCAGTTTTCTTTTCCTCAGAACAGTTTTTCTTTTTGTCTACCCTGAGTCCTTTTGCTCAGCTATGCGAAGGTGGATACATTTGGAAAGCATAGTTGTGTGGCATATTTATATGATCGGCTTGAACTATGAACTAGGAGAGGAAAATCTAAAGGGGATGACAGGAATTCAAAGACTTGTTAAAACAGCTTGAAAATTCCAGGAATTCACATGGGAACCTCACAATGGTCTGAACTCACATAGGCTTGTGGTGGTGCCAAAAATTTCAAATTATCCAGTAAATTAAAATCAGGACAGGAGTCAGATTTTTAATTTTATGGGATTGCGGTAGGGCTGGGGAACCAGGGGAGGTAAAAAAATGATGGCAACGCAGTTGTACTTTTTAAAAAAGGGGAAGGAGATGGCCTCAAAGATATTATCTGAAGTAGACTGTATTGATAAAATGGACAATTAGGTTACGTAAATAAGCACTGCAAATGTGTTGGGGTAATCAAGAACTGGGTAAGACTAGATAAAACTGGCTGATACTATAGAGGAACAAAAATACCTACCAGTGGCCCTTACTGACAGAGAGGAACTGTTTGTTCCCTAAGGCAACTGAATCTCTAGAAACACCTGTAACAGTTCTGCTAAACATAATTATAGTTGTCAGGTGAAAAGAAGATCAGATAATTCCACCATTCAGAACTGAATGTGAGGTTCACTGAAATCAATTAGATATTTCCAGGTTACTTCAATGGATTCCAGGTCAGTGGGGGAAGAACCTGCTTAGGAACTGACTGGTGGTGTAAAGCACAGACATGATTCATGCATGCATAGCACAGCTGCCTTGGGGGAAAACTAGGAGTTTTGAGGAAATGTCCTGCTTTGTGATGCTGATTTGTAGCCTCCTGTCTGCTCAAGAGTGCATTGACTGAAGATCAAACAAGAGGAGAGATGAAGCTCAGTGTACCAGTGCTACAGATCATAAATACATACACACAGGTATTGCTCTAACTGTGCAGAGATTGAAGTTATGGGTATTTCAACAAAATTTAGATATTTTGAAGCTGATTTTTCCTGGATTCTGAATCATGAAAGAAATGCAAACACGTATTGCAAATCATATATCCCAGTGCTCAGGATTGTATATACAAGCTATGCATAAAAGCCTATATACTGTCTGGACAGTAACATGCTTATGTGAGGGTTAAACAAAAATTAGTTTAATCAAGGAACAGTTTTCTCTACCAAACTTCCGGCAACTTCAAAACAAAGAATTTAAAAATAGGATATTTCAAACCTAATAACTTGACAATGTCCTTGCTGACTAATGACCTAAGCATACGAGAAACCTGATGTGGCTATCACGCATCGAGTTGCTGACATGGATCTTGAGAGTCTGGTACATTATTTAAAAAATAATTGGTGAGGGGGGAAATAAGAAATAAGCCTTGCAGCAAGCAAGCTTTTTGCATTTTAGCCAAACACCCTTTCTGAACGTGGCACTGAAGATAACAAAGGATCAAGGGTTGTTACCCACTTTTACTTTATTCTTAACTCCTGAGGGAATAGTGAAACTAGTTTCATCCATGTTTTGAAAGACGGTTGTTTCCTCTAGCCTATTCCAAAAGTTTTCTAATGACAATTTGCACAGGTAATTGCCTGCTTTCAACCAGCTTAAAAGGGGAAACACAAATTCAGACTTCCTGTGAACCCCAATAATGTTCTTAATCATAAGATTCCTTGAGAAGTGTTCACACAGTAAAAAAAATCCTCTTATAAATGGCAGCATAGTTGATATCAACAGTAGTCCTGACTTAAAACTGCTGCGTGTGTATGACTGCACACTCGTGTGTGTGTGCACGAAGAAAGTAGGAGAAAGCCTTATTTTTCTGAGTGGTGACACTGTTTAAAACAAATATGTGGCTTGATCTTTTAAGCAATGCAGGGTTAAATGGTAAAAAACAAATTTAGATCCCAGTTTAGGCAAGAGTTTATTTATGACAGCACTTCACAAGTCTTTTTAGAGTAGTCAGTGGGACTTTTATATGTGTTTCATGACGGGTCAAATCTTTAAGGCTTTTTAAAACATGCAAAACACTGTCTAAAAGTCAGTGTCTTTTACAGAGGGATATTCTGGCGCGACTAAGCAGACTTTTTTTTTCAAAGCTTTAATTAAAAAAAAAAAAAAAGACATTCTAACTGCGGATTCGAAGTAACTACAGGTGTTGTGTTGAAATAACATTGCAAATAAAGCCATGGCAGCATGCGGGAACTGGTACCTGTCTTTGCAGCAGCCCAGGCTGCGGAGGAGATCTGCAGTACCGCAGCGCTCCATCTACCGGTACGTGGGAGAAGTCTCCTGCGCACCACCACCTCCCTCTGCAGGCTTGGAAGCCAGCTCTGAGTGGGGGTTTTGGTGGCTTAGGTCAACCTGTGAGGCTGCTTTCATGCTGGGGGAGAGTCGCGATGTTTAGCCCGTGGTATCACCTTACTTCCTTCCTCTCTTGCATGGCTGTCAAGGCGTCTTCATCCACCAGTGAGGCTCGGGGCTGAGATCGCATTTCAGCCTTTTAAGAAAGGCCAAGGATCTCCGAACGACCAGGTTCCCAAACCACAACTAGCTGTGGCTGCCAGTTCTTCTGATTGAGTAGTAACTGCTGTGCGTAAAATGGTGGTCAAGAAGGGGAGCAAGTACGTGGAAATCTATTGCTAACGTCTGAGGTATTCATTTACTATCTGCACTTGGTAATGTCTTGTCGGCAATGTGAATCATAGGCAAAAAAAACCCCTTTGAAGTGGGAGGAAAAAATGTCTGGATATCTGAACAGTGCTGGGGTTATCCATTCAGTAAAGCCAGATCTCGAACAGATCTTTAACTGCAGTGCCAGGCAATCTGCATGGCTAACGCTGCTTAGAAAAACTCCAGTGGAAATTTTTTCTTCAAGGGGACCAAAATATATTCTTTGGATTTTTACTTTCTACTATGACAAAAAGCTGATTTCATGATGCAAAAATCAAATATTTGTTTCAAAACATAACAATAGAGGATGCTCAGTGTTGTTTGTTTCCCTAAAAAGATGTGATTTAAGAAATTGGTTCATTTTGAAGAGCATTACCTTTCCAAGTGGAAAATTATTCAGCCAAGGGATCTCCAATCAAATTTGTCATTTCTTCAGCTTCTGAAAGCAATACCAGAAATTAATAACAGCTTATGTAGACATATTCTTAGAGAAACTAAGCTGACCCTACTTTTCCACCTGTAAAACTAATTTCCTTCAACCGAAGTCAGGGTTTCCAGCCAGCTCTTTGCAGTGCTTTGCATTCATGCAGCTTGGGGAAGCTTCCAAATCTCCCAGCTACCGCAAGGGAAATGGGAAGCCAGAGTTACACTGGAAGGACAGTGAGATCATCTGGACTCAAGATTAGTCCATGTGTTTTCAGGAGTTCTTCACAGAGTTTTTTGTCGGTATGTTCATACTTGTAAAGGTGGCCCGGAGTCTGTAAGGCTTTAATTATCACTCAAGTGCTCAGGGTTGGTTGTCAGACAGACCATGTTTGCTTTGGGCCCTGTGCGGCCCCCTCCCTCTTTGTCTACCAGGGCAGCGCTGCCCCTCATGATTTCTCCTCCTTGAGGTGTTTTCAGCCACCACCAACTTTGCTTGCCTTGCCCAAATGTCCCTGGCTTCTTCTTCCCCAGGGTCACAGCTTCAGCAGCAACCTAAGCCGAGCTGTCTCAGCCCCGATGGGGACCCCTTGACGTCATCGCTGTTGCCCTGTACGTTGTTGTCTACAGAGCTCATAATAATCCCCACAGGGAGCTAATGCTCTCAGGCCTTCCTTGGCAACGCCTCTCAGGTGACAGGTCTTGCTGAGGACAAAATGCTGGCCGCAAGTCCCTGCTCGTATGAAGTTACAGTTTGGAGGACTGAATTTTGGTTGTTTCTGCTGCTTCATTCAGGGCGCTCCGTTTCCATTGCATGGTCCTCCCAGTGTTGTGCTACTGGGAAATGTCATTGCCATGCTCCACCTTTTTTTGCTTTAAAGTCAGTACTTTAACAAATTTTCCTTGATGATCCAGTTTGCCTTGTTTTCACATGGCAAAAAGTGCATTTCAAATTTGTACCCAGCTCACCCACTGGATGATGGACTGAGGACTAAGTTGAATAAATGGGACAAATTATCATCCCTTGAGAGATGAGTCTCTGCCCCTTTATCTCTCTTATCCCTCCTGCACTGTCAACAGAGTTTCTCTGAGTGCGTCAACAGTGTTTGATCAGAAAATGTTCAGTTTGTTGAGATTAAGATGTTGCATGTCTGAGGTCTGACAACCGTTTTTAGCGTCTAAGGTGGAGTTTCAGCAGAAGCTGGCCTGCGGTTTTGGTGGATTGCTCTTAGGAAGGAAGCCAGTTTGTTCCCCCCTTAGAGATCTGCTGTGGTCCTGCAGTCCCTGCTCTGCTGCAGAATGATCAGCCCTCCTTGGGGGAGGCCCAACAGGTTTCCAAACTCTCTGCCTCTAGGGACACAGCATCTGTGCAACCTTGAACGACACTCCCCAGGAACTATTACAATAGTCTGCAGGCTGCAGCGGTACTCCTCGGAGCGATACTCACTCGGCCTCTACACAAATGAGTTCTCTGCACCTCTATCATTCCAATGGGAAGGTTGAAAAGTCACTGTGCACTGATGCAGCATTACATATAGAGGTATATGCATGTTTCCGTGCTTGTCTCTGGCCTATCAAACAGTCTTGCTGACATCTGCCAGTAGGTTCCAATAAGGTTTATAAGCTAAAGTGTTCACAAAATATTACTTTTCCTTTTATCTGGGAGGTTCTCCCATTACACCACAGTGTCCCGTGGAGTATACTTGTTCTTGGGGCATTGGTTTACAATACGAACAGATTTAGGGCTGGGGATTTTTTAAGCGCATTGAAAAACGTTTGCTTTCTTGAAGTTCAGCGTGCTTAAGTTGAAAAGAATAAACCAGAGTAATTGTTTCTAAACACTTTGTCGTATTTTTTGCATTGAAACATAAATGGCAATGCTATTTTCTAACTGAGCCCTATTCAAAGCATGGAATAATTCTGCCCTAAAAATGAATCACTACTGTGTAACAAAGGGGACTGTTTTCTGTGAGGCCTGAATTAACCAACTGTAAGTTGCTGTAGTGGTGGGATTGCAGGAAGAGGGAGGGAGGACTTTTCCCTAGTCATGGAAGGGGAGACCTGGCCCAGCAGCTGGGTTCTTTCTCCATCGCAATGATCCTGTGCTTAATCATTCAAATTCAGAGCCCTCCAGGGAGCCGTTTGCTGTGAGTTTCCCATTGCCTGGCTTGATACCTATTTGCAGAAATGCCAAGCATTGTCAGCTGCAAACAAAAGGCTTTGGGAGCGGTTCGCTGAACCAAACATCCTGCAATAGTCTGAAAAAATCAGGCCATTGGCATCAAGCAGGACATTAGCTGATTTATCTGTCATGGCTCTTCATCAATAAATTGCAAATTATATTGCAAATTACTTTACCTCTCCAACCCTTGCATGAAAGGATGCTGACAAAAAATGAAGTTTATGAAGTGCTATAGCAAGCACTGTTGAAGAAAGGCCAGTGAGGAACTGCGTGCACTAAATATGGTCTAGGGCCACATATTTAAGAATGGGGGCGGAGGGGTGGAAATTGTTGGCTTTTAAATCAGTAAGCACCACGCATCCTGTGCTCTGAAAGAGGCAGCGTTCAGCTTCAAGACTGCATTCTTTTATTATATAAAGCAAAGGAACTAACTAAAGAATGGTTACAGAATTAAGATTTGCTCAAGCTTTCTCCCATTTTCTAACCTTTGAGGGCTTTAATCCGCCGCATCACTGGGCGTAGAGCTCTTAGGTTCAAAGGATCAGACAGGCACGTTACGCAGCATTGCCTGGATGTTGCCTCAGGATGACAGCTCCTCCGCTGCACACCCTGCTGCCACCTGAGCTCAGGCAGCTCCGGCATTCCTAACCAAAATTCACCTCATGTGCACAACCTGCCTGCCTTGCCCCGTCCCTCCGGCGCTCATCGCTGTCTCCTCAGCTCGCCGCCTCCTTACCCGCGCCCCCCGACACCTCAGCGGCGAGCGGGGGGACGGCCGGGCCGCCTCAGACCCCGCCGCGCCGGCCGCGGAGGTGCCAACGCCCGCGCTCTCCGGGGCTTTGTGCTTTAACGCTGCGTGGAAAAGCCGCTGCCGCCTCTGTTCCTGCTATCCACGCCGGTCACGGCCCCCCGACCGCAGGTCAGTTCCCCGGCCGGTAAAGGTCCCCCACCCGGCCCCGCCGCCCAACGGCGGCAACGGCCCCAACGGCCCCCAGCCGCCTGAGGGAGGGGGGAGGGGGCGGTGCCACGGGCACGTGGGGTGAGCCCGTCCCTATGGCGAGGGCCAATCGGGGAGAAGGGGCGCGGCTCGCGCGGCCACTGAACGGCCACAGGGTCCCTGCCCCTTCCCCACACGGCTCCTCCCACTGCGCCTGCGCGGGGCGGGGCTGCCCCGCCCCGCCCCGCCTCTCCCCCTCCCTCCCCCGAGGGCGGCAGCTGGCGTCGCGCGCTCGCCCCGCCCCGCCCCGCCCCGCTCCAGGTGATGCCGGTGCCCGGGGAGACGATGCCGTCGACGAGGCGGCGGCGGTGGCCGTTACTGATGGGGAAGGAGAAGGAGGAGGTGGCGGCGGTGATGGGGCCCGCCGGGACCTTGTCGTCCGCCCCCGCCGCCGGCTCGCACCTCGGGGCCGCCCCACCCTGCCCCTGAGCCGCGGGAGAAGCGCCGGTGGCCGGCCCGATCGCCCGCCTCCCCCCACCTCCCTCCGGCCGCCATCTCCCCCGCCGTCCTCGATGTCTCCCCCGCGGCGCGGAGGCCCCGTCGCCGCCGCCGCCGCCTCCCCGCTTTCTTGCTTCTCGCCGCCGCCGCAGCCCTCCCGCCCCGCGGTCCGGCGGCGAGAGGCGCCCGGCCTCCCAGTCGCCAGGCCGTCTCTGCCGCCCGTCCCCCCCGGCTGAGGAGCGGCGGCGGAGGAGAGGCCGCTGGACCACCCGCCGCGATGAAGGTGGAAGCGGGAGACAACTCCATGATCAACCTGTCGGTGCAGCAAGTGCTGAGCCTGTGGGCTCACGGCACCGTCCTCCGCAACCTCACCGGTAACCGGGCGGCGGCGGGGCGTGGGTACGCCGGGAGGAGGGTGGGGGGTGGCTCCGGCACAGGCGTGGGGGCGGCGGGCCGAGGGGGCTGGAGTGGAGTCGCGTGGGTAATGTGGGTGCGCCGCCGTGGGCAGGTGGGGAGGTCGTGCCGTGGGCGTGGGAGGAGGCGGGGGGGGAGCCGCTCCGTGGCTGCAGGGCGAGCCCCGGCGGCACACAATGGAGGGCGTGGGTGTGGGACCGGTGTGTAGGGCTGGGGGCGGCCTCCCCTGTCTCTTACACGCAGGGAGGGCCGGTGTTCGTGTTCGCGAGTGTGTGTGTGTGCATACACGCAGATGCTGTGGGTGTATGCTTGGGTGTGGGGCTGGGGACGTCCAGGAAAACGAGAGGGATCTGTGTGTTGCGTGTTGGGAGGACTGGTGTGCGCACCTGAGATCTGGTACGCCTGCCTGAGTAAAGGAGCTGAGGATCATGTTCGCTTTTGTATTTATGTGTGTAATAAAAGGCTAATGGTATAAGGTGTGTGTGTATATGCACAAATTGATGGGTACCTGCCTGTGAGTAAAGGGTTGTAGAAAGTGTGTGTGGATGTATAAATATGTTTGGAAGGCTGGAGTATGTTTGGGGGAGTGCTTTTTTTGTGGATATATGCTTATTGGCATTTGACAGAGAGCTATAAAAAAACCTTAGTGTGAAACAGAATGTGAGAAGCAGGGACTACACCCCAGCACCGAGTATACCTCTGGACAGAATGCTGTGGGAGGTAATGAAGTGGCAGATGTTTCCTGACAAATAGACAGAATCTTAAGCATCAGGGATTCTTAATTTTTTCAGAACAGCTCAGTCTTTATCTGAACCAAAGTAGAGTCAGGTCTTCATTCTCAGTTAAGACAGGGGAACTTTTAGCTAGCTTTGGCAAGAACTTGCTTTTTTCTGCTCAGTCTTATGCTGAAAAATGGGTGTGGACTATTGTGAGACCCAAGGCATATAGTGAAGAGGTAGATTTTCTGATTGCCTGTTCTTTCCAGGTGTAAAGAAAAGCGTAAGCTTCCAGCTCTGAATAACCAGGGATTTTGGTGTCAATAACAGACATGTTACAAAGTAGAAAGAATTTACTCGGTATAGGGATATATTAGGTGACAGATTAGTGGGAAATGTTGAGTAAAGGGGGTTCGTTCAGAATATTTGAAAATATTATGAAAATATTCTAATATTTATGAAAGAGTATTATGCTATCTTTCCCCCCCTATATTAATGATTAATAGATTATTTTATTTTAATCTATTCAAGGTAGAAGTAGTATGATGAAAATAGAGATGAAGCTGAAGTAGAGGCTGTAGTAAATAGAAAGTGATCATCTTAAGCTTTATCATCTTTCTTGTTCTCTTAACTTCCAGGATACTTTTTGATGTAATAAAAAGGTTATACAGATATTTTTTATTTGATCTATGAACTTTTTAAGATGTGTGTCTTACAGCTCAGTTTGTGAATTGTTATTTTTGCATACTTATTATAAAAATACATCTTGTACTTTTAAAGGGAAAAGTTAGCAACAGATTTAACTTTTCTTTGTGCCAGACACCCTCTATAAAGTTTTTCTTATTAGAGCATTATGCAACACAGGCGTTCCTATGAAATTCAGTGCCGTTAAGTAAGCAAAACAGGGTTTCTCAGTGCTTTTGCAATATAACGAAGGATTGCACAAGGTATTTTTGATGTGGAATGGTTGCTCTTTTTAACTTATAGAATATGGAAAAGAATTATTTATCCATTGTAGTATTGTTGGAGAATGTCAGTTGTAGTTGCACTACCGTTCCTGATTTGGTGCTTAAATGCAGGTTGTCCTTATAGCCATAACCTGATGTGTTGAATGAACCGTTGACAGTTAACTTTCACTGGATTTAAAATCTTCTATATAAGAGACAGTGTTACTGATTATATCTTAGGATTTTGTTTTTACTATAATAACTTATATTAACAAATAGCTGTTATTAAACTTACATAAACCCTTCCTAAAATACTTACCAAATGTAGAAGTAAACTTTATTCAAAAACAGAAGTTCTGGTTTTCCATGCTAAGAAAATAGGTGTGTGAATGAGTTTGTCTCATTTGACTACTTAATTCATTCCCTTCTGCATCTATGTCAGGTATAAGGAGAAACTTCGTCAGAGTACTGGGAAAATAAATTCACAAATGTACAGTATCTCATGAATATTCATTAAGACTGCTTTGTGTTTATTTTTGGACTGAAAGTTGTGGTCTGGGCTTGGCTTTTGAGTTGCACAAGTAAAAACTTATCTTCTTTAGATAAACATTGTTGATTATGTTTGTGCAAAGCTGTAAAGTTTTATCAGCAAACTTCTTTAAAATATATTACTTTTCCAAAACCTTCAACAGGGACCTGATATGAACTCCAGTCTAACCCAGGAAGTGCTTCAAACCTTAATGGTTTAATTTTGATTATTGCCGCTTTCCCCTCCTCCCCCCCAATAAGAAGCTGAAACATTATTTTTGTACCATATATCTGATTCACGTTCAACACAAAAAAAGAAATTGTCTTTCATGGCCCAAAATACCCAGGAGACTGCAGGCAATTTCATTCCCGCCACATACACATGCATACCCTGCGATAGCTAAAGCTGCAAGCACTGCTCTTTGTAACTGAACCTTGGCCCACCATCATGATATACTTTGCTTCATATCTTCCTGCCTTCACTTAGGAGGAAGAGGAGTGTTACTGTAAATGGTGGAGGTGAGTCTCTAGTAACCATGGGAGAGGAGGCTTTTAACTCTTCCAGCAAATCCCGAGAACAGCCCCTTTATATGTACTGGTTGTGTTTTAGAGTTAGTGGTAGATTAGGGTTTACAAGAGTAAGTCAGATAATAGCTGAATCTGAACTGAAAAAAACCCATCCCGTGTTGAGTGCCCATTAAAATAAATATTTATGTTTAAAGGCTATTTCCACAATGAAGAACTTAGCAATGTTTCTACTCTTCCTGTAACCAATGTAAATGTTTTGTTTATGTCTAGTTATTGCATGTTCTAAAGATTTAAACTTCTGGTCCAAGTTATCACATGTTCCAAAGATGTAAGCTTCTGGTCTGAATGGGTTTTATATTAGCCAGTGAGGAGGTAGTGGGAGGATGTCGTCTTCTTGGTGCCCTGCATGCAGAATTGTACTATATGACTTCCTTCTCCTCCCCACACCCCCAGTGTCCTAAGGTGATGAGCTGAAGACTCCACAACTGTTTTTATATACTTTGAAATAAAAGTCTATAATTATAAAGTTCTGGACAGTAATAACTCCTGAATTTGTTGAAAGTGAACATTTTTAAGAGGTGATGGGTGTGGCATAGAAGATGCTCCTTGTCTGGTATTTTGTTTTTTCCTAAGCTTCATCCTGTAATTGTATGTCCCTGATTGTCTGGATTATGTCTTTGTCCCCTATCTTGTATCTTGAGTCTGTAATTTATGATTTAAATGCTCTTCAGCAAGGGCTTCTCTTCCACTTAATGCAGCAAGAAGTTAGCATCTCCAAACAACGATTTGACAATATAGTCCTGATAATTGTTGTATTACTTGGTATTCTCTAAGTTAAGGAAAGGACGCAGGGATGAATAAAATACTGTAACACGTGAAGAGCTGAGTTACATTTGCAGGTATAATATACTGGCATTTCTTAACTGAGTGCTTTGAGTTTATAAGTCTACAGGAATATAACATTGTACAGTTTCTTAATTCAAATTTCAACACGTGTTACCTTGTTGACTTAAACTTGTATCTTTGTATTCGCAGCACAGATACTTATTGCTTGACTTAACTCTGGCTAATAGTGGTATGCTGCATATAGATTAGACTCTTGAGAGATGCTTTCTTTTAGAGTAATCAGTCTTGATTTATGAAATGTTATAGGCAATCATTATTCATCTGACAAAGCAAGCTAAGCACTAGTGGAAAAGAAAACTGCTGAAGTACTCCATGTTTACTGACGCTGACTGTCAGTAGGACAGTGTATTCATGTATATAGATAATATTTGAAAGTGTTAGCATTTATATACTTCGTGTGTTGACTTAGCTTCTTTTTTTTATTTGCCCAAGATAAAGCTGTTGATGCAGTGCAACTTCAAGTTTTGATAAGTTGGAAGTGATAAGAATGTTATTCTAAACTGTACCATGCTTACAACTCTTTTTCTAATCTCAAGTCTAATCTTTATGGTTGTGTATGCCTACACCAATATGTATAATGTATATATGTAGTACATAAGAATAATGTATGTATGATATGTATCTATAATATGTATAAATACCTTAATTAACAAAGCAGTACTCTAACTGGAGTAAGAATGTATCAATTACAAGTTATTTGAGCCTTGGAGCTTTTGTGGTAGGAAAAAAAATCCCCACCCAAGTAAAACCAGTGGAAAAGAACATAAACTGAAGAAAAGATTTCACATAGTGGTTAACTGCTAAGATTTTTCAATAAACCTGAATCATGGATTTATATTGTCCTTATATGAAAAGCTCTGGATTTTGTGCCGTAGATTGGATGTCACTAAGCTTGTAAGCAAGTAAGTACTGGATCTTTCCTTGTTCCCTGTCAGTGCATTCCTTTGGCAACTGTGGAGCTTTGATAAATAAGTTGTGTTTTGGCTACTTAAATTAATTGGGATACACTAAAAGTAAGCTCTGAAACTTTCTTAGGGTCAAGCAAAGGAAGCTGGGAGGTCTTTCTAAAGGTTTATTTTATTCATAGCTATTTAGGGTAGCTCTATGAGGACATGACTAAATAACCCAAGGCTAGGTTAGTATTTGGAGCTCTCAGCCAGATAAAGCTAAGTCTTTATTGCCATACCAGCAAAGTACTCCATATGTGCAGCTCATCATCAAAAGAGCAAGCTGTTTAGTATAGCTAGACAAAGACTGAATTTTTTTGATTATGTGCTTTTTTATCAAGGTAGAAACAATGATCACATAGGTAAGTTTGTACCTCTTAAAGTATGAATCAGTATATAGGATACAAATAGTTTTTGTACCAGCATGTCCTTAAGATACTTCAGTCTCACTTCCTCCTTATAGATATTGCAAATCTTTCAACTACTTGGTTATTTTTGAACAAGCAGTCCTGACCCTTTGTGTCCAGAGGTCCACATTCTCTTTCTATTTTCTAGTGGCATAACTCAGTGTTAACCTCAACCCATTCTTTGCTTTTCATTGTTACTCTAGCCCACTTTTTTCTGAGGGTCATCTCTCATCATGGTTCTGGAGTTAGATGATAGTGAATTTTAGTGAACTTCAAACTCTTCCACTCAGGAATTCCTCTGCATTAAGTTGTTTGCCCTCAACCCGTCAGGAAAGAATGACTAAGTTGCCCTCTGGGTTTATAGGGCTTGACGCATCCTCCAGTTTCCTTAAAAGGTTGGCTGTACTCCGTACCCGTCCATCCATGTTAAACAGCTTACCCAGTCATCTTCATTTCTGGCCTAAGTAATGAGCAGAAGTAAATAAGTGAGTGTATTGAACTACCAGGCATGAAAGGGATAAATAAAGGAGGATAAGAAAGGATGACTCTTCCTGCCTTTCCTATGGAAGATGCTCAAAAGAGATTTGTCCTATTTCAGCTTCTAGGACTGAGATGATGTTTTAATGAAGTGAGGTGGTGATTTAACAAAGTGGATGATGCCTACTCAGGAATCTAAAGAAATTTTTGTGTTCAGAAGAATTGCTAATAAATACGCAGTCACTTACTAAATGTGTAGTCTGAAGCTGAAGAACAAGAAACACCCTTCCCTCCAACTGCTCCGAAGTGAACACCTACAAGTTTTAGCATTTGCAGTCAGTTTGGTGAAATGATAACCTATTATGAATAATTTATAATAAGAAGGTACAGGATTATTGCAGGTATGTGTAACAGTACCTGTGTTTCTTGTGTCAATGGTTTTACAATGCTCTTGACTTGGAAACATAAGCCTCTGTGAAGCGATGATTTATAACTGGTTTCTTTAAATGCTACAGCTGCATTTATGTGCAACAAGGAATAGTTCTGGATGTTCTCTAATTTCCTTGTGAATGCATTCAATATGTGTGTTGCTTTTAAGGAGTAGGAGAAGAAAATATGTACGAAAGAACTCAAGTTCATATTCCTTTATCCAACAGGATATTTGGGACTGGCTCTATTCTCATGTCTCCTACCCTAAATATAAAGTGAGGGGTGACACTAACTTTCCTTGAGCCTTATTTGGAATGTAAATAAGACCTAAGATAGTTGCTGACTATGCAGTTATCTTGTTGTGTAAGGGTTAGTAAATATTTTTGGTTTCTTAGTTACAGGGGAATAGTTAGTCTTCCCTTTTCTTCTGAAAATACAGTCATCCTAATAAGTCTTCCTAAGACTGGAAATCCCGTCCCTTTTCTACCTGGTGAGGGTCAACAATTACCACAAACACTGATTTCCTAAAAGGTAATGCAGTACCTAGTAAACCCTGTGGAAATAACAGGTGATGACAGCATCTGAGTCAGATTCCAATGGACTTCCTTGGTCCAGTTTCAAGCTTTTTATCTGCAATGGCATTTTAAGGGAGAATGAAAGTGCAGTTTTCCGTGTGCTAGGACTGTCCCTCATACATTTGCTTCTCCTCCCCAGAACGTATCTACTTATTGGCCGTTCACTTCAGAATAACTGGCTACTGAACAGGCTGCCATAATCACAGGTGTCTTCTCACCTGAAAGAACTCCAAGTCTTCTGTTCCTGGGCTTCCTGTTAAATGGGGACAAGTTTCTCATTCTGATGCAGTTTTGTGAAATCAGTTGATACCTGCCTAAATTCAGTATCCACAACAGCACACCTTCCAAGAGTTTATTTTTAGACTGTGGAAGAGATGATGGGATAATACTAATCAATACACCATTGGTGAAGTTGCGGAGTGTTTGGCAATCTTGGAAACCTGCAGTTATCATGTAACATTACATAAGAATCAAGCTTTTTCTTCAACTGCAGATTTGAAATATGTGTTCTCATAGTGCAACACTGGGGTATCAGGTTATCTTTATTCTAGTAATATTGCAAAAGGTACTCACTTTTTCTTGGTAGTTGATGTTTCATCTCTTGCATCCATCTTAGTAAAGAGAAATGAAAGTTTGGGTCAAGAACGTTGTAAGCACTCTGTCCTGATAATTCAGGCTACGCTTTTACTGAGTATTTCACATGTTGGTATAATCTGAGTGGTATGAAAATTGTGTGATGGATTAATTGCAGGGAAGGGTGCTGTGTCCAGAAAATAAGTAGCATCTCCACTGCAGCATTTACTGGCAAACAAGGCAAATCATCCTCTTCTGTGTAAGAACAAGTTATCTTTTGAAGTGGTGCATTCAGCAGTGCATTCACTTGCCAGCAGTTTTGTTTTGTGTTTCTCTGAATAATCTGGAAGATAGGCTCAACCACATTATGCTGGAGAAATAAAATGGAAGATCTAAGATAGGCACATAATACCTTTTGGGATTGAAAGTCCTCAGAGATAAACACCTGCAAGCAAGGAAATGCTTGCTCTTGCCTTCTAGATACATTCTTAATTCCCATATTAGACTACTTTTCTCTAACTTTTGTTCTTCATGGTTATTCATATGGTCAAGTGGAATATAGACATCGTGTTTCCTCACTGCCAGTGTTGACAAAGCAGTTTAGACTTGAGGACCTGTTCAGTCTATTGCTGAACTATAGTCTGCTCAGTCTGTACCTCTAAAATTTATTAAGTATCAGCTAACAGCCTACTTGGTGCTCAAGGAAATGATCCCTCATGGGACAGGAGCTTAGTTTTTATAATTTTGATATAATAGTGTTTTGAGCTGTTAGGAATCTGATTTTGTGGCATTTTTTCAATGAAAGGGTTTTCCCTGGTAGCTCTTCCGATATACACTAAAAGAATGAAGTGTTCCTTCCTGACAGGGTTTTCCTGACCAAATTTGTACATGATTTAGGTTTGCAGGAAAGTAAACTTTTTTCCCCCATCTCCTAAGGCTTATTTACCTACGGTCAAAGTGTAGGTCTAGCAGGACTGCCAGGTTCTGCATTGATAGATCTTTGGTTAATGTCCTTGCTTGTTTGCTTCGACTAGAAAAAAACAATGGGAACACCCAAGATGTGTTAGTAACAGACAAGGCCTGTTAGGACTGCAGGAGATGTTCCTCTCCCAAACTATCCATGACCACGGCAGGTTAGATCAGCAGTCAGTCAATATTTCTTAATGTTGGTGAGGGGGTTTGTCAGGTATTTGTAGAGTGACTACTTGGCACTCTTGCCATTGTTCTGTCACAGTAACTTCTGAGAATGGTAAGACATTTAGGAGAACAGTACTGTGGTCATTATCCTTTTGCAAAGATTTTTGAGACCCAACTCGCGGCCAGGGGTGAAGGGATGGAGGATCTGAGCAGAGTTGCTTAGAGCCACTCTCGACATATGTGTGTATATCCAAGTACTCAGAGAAGTTACATCTTGAACTACAACTGTTAGTATTAACTGAATGTAGATTTACCTCCCAACTTCCTTGATGCTCTCCTACGAGAGCCTTTTGTTTACCATAATTTAGAGCAGTTTTAAGTCCTGTGACATAGTTTTACCTTTTATGCCTGTATGAAAGGGGAAGGGTTGGGTTTACTCTCAAAGTACTGCTAAATGAAAAAGCTTAATCTATATTTGTGCTATGGGTATGTACACAATATTGACATTGAACTCAAAGGACTGTGGTTGTTGTCTAGCAACCATTCTTTCTCAGCATCCTTTCACAGTATGTTTTCTTTGAGCTGCTAAGTATTTTTAAGTTAACTAATTGGATAATATTTCTGCTTAAATGACTGATGTGTGTCAAGCTGCAATAATACAGGCTCACCTCATAAACAATAAGTATTCTGCTGTTGTAAAGAAGCTGTATTATTTTCTTTTTTGAGGGGAAACTGCAGCAAAACCTCTGAATTAATGACAGTTTCATGGGATTATGTCAACCAGGAAAACGTGCCCCAATTTGCTGAATTCTGTGATGATGTATACCCATTGTAGTTGACTTTAAAAAAAAAAAAAATAATTCCCTTTTGTTGCATTCTTATGTAGCTTCATTGATGGTTCCTGCTCTTTTCTTTGAAGGTAGTGGTCATGGCTGGCATTCTTCAGGGAAATGTTTGTACTCCACACATTCTCATGATCTCTTGTCTGTGCTTACTAATTTAAATAATAGTAGCTAACTATCTCTATGAAGTTCTGTGCTAAGCAATTAGAAGCAAGGAGTTAGATGTGTTAAAATTTCGTGTTAAAATTGTGGTGTTTTTATTTCTGGCTTTGAAGGTAATTGGATAGAATTAAATTGGATAGAATCTATTACAGCTCCTAGATAGAAAAACGGAAGTCTTTAATCTCAGTTTTCCCATTTGATGTTACCTGATGCTGTGTCTTTTAAAAATAATTAAAAAACAAAACAAGAAAATCCACAAAAAACACACCCAAAAAACCCCATAAACAAACCCCCAGTTCTTGACTTTTTCCTGGTTCAGTCTTTGTTTCAGAGAATACTTCATTCTTCAGGAGTAGTTACAATACCTAGGAAGAAATTGCAATTAACGTTATTTAAAGAAACCATTAAAAGAACAATGGACTTCTTGTAATAATATATCTGAATCAAGAATTGTGCCGGAATCCTTTTTATAATTTTTGGTCCTAATAGAGTTATTCCTTTATGATAGACTGCTGAAAGGGGGAAAGTGTATTGAGCATACGCTGGTGTTGTCACATTGATTCCTTTTAAGATGGAAATCAGTATTACTTTTCTCTTACTGTTGATTATATGCAATGTTGTAACGTTTCTTACTTATAAGGTTATTGTCTCAGAAACATTAACCCTTTATTTCACTGCTTTCTTTCAGAGATGTGGTACTGGGTTTTCCTCTGGGCTCTCTTCTCCTCTCTCTTTGTCCATGGTGCTGTGGGAGTATTAATGTTTGTGATGCTGCAGAGACATAGGCAGGGGAGGCTAATCTCTGTCATTGTGGTCAGCATTGGATTTCTGGGTTCTATAACTGGAGCAATGATAACCAGTAAGTCTGTCTTTTGTTTTGTTGTTTGTTTGTTTATTTTTACTTTCTGTCTTATTTTACATCTAACTTCTAAAAGGAAAAAAAAATCCACCTTTTTCTTAGTGATTTGTTAATTGTTTATTAAGGATTTTGCCTTGGTTATATAGCTATCCTAATGATAATGACAGCTGAGTTGCTCTTCTATTGTGTAAAGATAAAACTACTATAAATTGTTAGAGGAGTGCAAAAATCATCCTACTCTTTCATTTTGGAAATGTTGGGTACCAAGCTATTTGAAAGGTGTATGTATGCTCAGCAGGTAATACCTTTTGGGGATCAGGAAGAGCAATCCTGTCCTACCATACTTGTTGCAGATTCTTTTTTGTCAAAGGTTTCTGATCGAGGTCACCACTTAGTACTCATAAAGCCAGGAGTTTCTCTTGGAAATGAGGTCCGGATTCCATTGGTGGCAAGGCTGAATTCCTGCTCGTTTCCTTGGGCCTGCTGGAGTTTTTTAAATTGCACCTGAAGAGGATGTTGCTTTTTTAAAAAGAAATAAAGGTGCAATGTAGGTAACGATTTATAGCTAAGAAAATCGTTTGTTTGGAGAAGTTACACTTGGTTCATGGATTTGAAAGAACTTTCCAGTTTTGGCTTGGCCAGAATGTTACTTTCTAGTTTATTTGGGGTAGGGAGGAAAAAGGGAGGAAGGCCATTAGACGCTCTTTAGCAAGGACATCTGTTAGTTTCTTATTGTGTTAGTCTAATGCCTACCACTCAAGATACATTGCAGATATTTTTTTATTTCTTGACATTGTATCCAGAGATAAGATGCACCATTTTTCTGTCAAAGCATCATGCTGAAAGCTTCACAGAGCTATAGTTAAAAGCTATACGTGTCATTAAAGCACTGCAGAAAGCAGGAGTATTTTATGTAGTAAAGTGCAGAAGTGTTACACCTGACCAAATATGGCATGCAAGTGATGTTGCCAAGATTGTTTTGAGGAAATGCTGCTTAGCTGTTTTCATCTAGAGTTATTGGTATCAGATGCTGGTTTTCCGTTTCCCCGGAAATTCCATTATCTGTGTCAATACTGAAATACATACCATCAGATCAGTAGGACACTTTATTCAGTTTTTGGCTTTATCATATCCAGCTACGTTTATCTGGGTTATAAATAGACTACAGTAGCTTTCCCAAGTTTCATGTCTGGGGGGGAAGAAATAGCGAATATTATTTTCAGAGGAAAGAAGCTTGTGCTTCGTTGTCTGAAACAATGTGGGTAAGACGTTATCAACATTAAAATCAATGGATTGAACAGGGCCTGTGTTACCCTGAGCAGTAGTTTCTGCCAGAGATCTTCAGTGTTGTTGACAAGATGGTCTAACTTGAAAGGCCTTTGAGGATAAGGAACTGTAAATCTAGCAACCTCTTAAACTGTAGGCCAGCCTTGCTGCCTTTCATTCCCATTTTTCTGTGTACTGCCCAGATTATCAGAATAGTGGTATCACTTCAGCTTTGGACACATTCATGGCTGATTTGTGACAGATTGTTCCTTATTGCTACTGAAAGTCCTTCTTGCCTGTTGGCTTTCAAGGTTAAATAAAAATGCAAATTTCATGAAAAGTTTCATTAAGACTTTCCTCAAAACGTTAACTGTTGTATATTTCTCAAGTCTAGAATGTCCATCATTTAACAACAGTATAGTTCAGTATAACTACTTTTTTTTTCTTTTGCTAAGGTGAGGTGGAATCAGCTGCGTGCCTTGCATTACATGTTATACTGATTTCTGTCCTATGATTAAAATGGCAGTAGCTCTGTTACAAGGTCCGTCACGTATGAGCATTTCTGAAAAAGTGAAGATAGGAAATGTGATGCTGGAATATCCAAGCGGAGACTCTTACAGTATTCTGTGGTGGGGAAGGTTCAGGTTTAGTGTTTCTCAAATTAAAGTACTTTGTCTTTTATCTATGCATAAAAAGAGGAGCAACACAGTTGTATCTTTAGCATACAATTTTACAGGTGAAAACTTTTAATAAGTAAGCAGTACTGTGTTTGTGTAAATTCAGCACAGAATTTCTCCAAGCTTAGACTATAGACTCCTTGTGTGGTTCCCAAAAGTTTTGCACAAAGCATTGCAACTTGGATAGCCAAATACTTTTACCTTCAGGTATTTTTGTTTCTGGACAGAAGCGTGGTGTTTCATACTGAAAAAAATTCTGAGGGGGCCTTCTGAAGACAAAATATTAAAGAGAGGATTTTTGATAGCTATTGTGTTGCAAACTAGGATGCAAGTTGAAGTATTTAGTTGTTTGGATATGCCTGGTCCAGTGCTTAAAAAATTGAAATAGCAAGTGGACTCCCATTTTATATTTCCAGTTCTCTGCATCATTTGTGTAGGTGAATGAATGCAGTATAGATTATTAAATAATACAGGTTTAATTTTGCTCAGGTAGATCTTTCAAACTTTCTGGCCTGCTGGGATCTGTTTACCAGCATATAGAAGAGCAAGAAACTCTTCAGTTCTAGGCTTTGAAAAATCATGGAACTTAATGGTTATAAAAAAAGGTACAAAAAAATTATTAAATAGCAGTGGATAGTGACAAAAAACAACACAAAAGAAAAACCCAACCAAAAAACACAAACCAAACCCCACCAAAAAAATAGACACCCCACCTTCCCCCTAAAAAAAAAAAAAATCCAAGTCAAGAACAGATACATGTCAGGCAGTTTGAGGCAAGGATTTTAGCTATATTTCATCCAGAAGGGTCTGTTCTTCTTTCTTTCCCCAAGCACACTCCTTTTTGGTGACATTTTCTCATTTTCCTCATTGGCAGCACATTGTAGTATACTTTGGCTTTGTGCCGATTGTGCTGGGTTATGCATTACAGGCTGTATTGCACACTGTTATTTGAGTATAAATGCATAATTATCAAACTACCAAATTTTTATGGTTTTATTATTGATATTTTCCAGAATATCTCAGTGTTTTCTGAACAAGCAAAAAATTTCTGTTATTGATTAACTAAAAGCGTTGAATTCTGGTATCTCAATTTGGCTGATTTGAATTCACTTTGAGAGTTCAATCACCAAAATAATTTTAGTGTCAGTACTGGGCTCAGTTTAAAGGATCTCTTTCATATTTTGAGAGCAGATAGTCAAAGAACAAATGGAAAAGCTTATGCAAGGCAGCTGAGTGAAATACCATAAGGCTAGCCTTCTGGTCAGATATTTCTGACAAAATATAATGTACAGAGTATGTTGGTTTTTTTTTTTAAAAAAAACAACAACAACAACAAACAAAACAATAAAAAAGAAAACCCTTAAACAAAACCCTTGAAACTTACCTAACAGTCTGATTAATAATATTTGTAAATACTGTTATGGTCACAATTATTAGTGAATTCTACTCTTCCTAAAATTTTTGTAAAGATGAGGTGTTACTTTTTTAAGATGTCAGACGATTCAGATACAGATTGTACTTTCAGAAAATCTCTTGGGACTTAATGTATTTATGTGTCACTTAATGGGTTTTTGATCACTTCAGCAGACTATTCCTGTTAGTGACTGCAAAAGAATTCCAAATTTTTTTAACACTTGCCTATTATTTAAAAAATTGTGGTGGCTTTTCAGTTTTCTTTGAGCATGAAAAAACTTCTGTGATCTCTGAAAGCATTTAATTATGATTAGATAGCATCTGAAGGTCTATAATTAAATTTTGGGTTTTGGTCTTCAAGAAAAATTCAGTCATTCTGAAATAAAGGACAATAAACTTAATGTTTGTTCTTTAGGTAAGGAAAGCAAGCACTGTATAGAAAATACCAGTTCAGAAAGTATTAAATAAAAGCTTCATTCTAAGTGAATTTTTGCAGTTTGGATTGAGTAAATTTTTATGTATGGACACAGCTATATACAAGCCTGTATTTCCTTTTTTGAATGAACATTTTAGTATCCTTAAAAGACTCAGTAGTTGTTTGAGCAGAAAATGTTATTCATCCTTAGCATGTTATTTTTTTGACATTTTTGACATTTTTGGCATTTGCTCCAAGATGTAACAGCTATATATTTGCTCTGTGACTTTTGTTCTTCAAATGCATGTGATAAATTCAGTGTGAAAGACAGTAGAAGGGAGTTAGTAGCACCTGGATTTTTTTGCAGTGCAGTATTTTGTTTCTGGTTTATGCTGGCTATTTGATATTATATTTTAAATGGGAATTTGCACAGAACTGTCCAAGAAAAATGGTATCTTAATTTTTAATGTGTTTTAGCTCAAAATCTAATCATATTGGTTAGAAATTTCCTCTCATATGCATTCGTGGATAACAATGCAATACTTTGATATTTTTCATGTTTTGCTTTATTTGCTGAACAATTATTAACAATTTATTAGCTTAAGACAAAACTAAACTGACATAATATGACCAGGTTATTCAACTGAAATATTAAATGAAGCTGATAAATGTGTGTTCACAGTTATTTTGTAGACACTAGCAGTTTTACTGTTGTTGTCTTCTCCCTGCCTATACAAGCAATATTAAACCATGCTTCAGACTTGGTCAATTTTTAGAGGATTGTTATTTGCTACCTTTTCAAGTCAGCAGAAGGCAAAAATGTAAAAAAAAAGATTTGAAGATGTCTACAGGGAAATAGCAAGGTTCAGTTTTTGTAAATCATGCTGATGTTGGAAAAGCTAATCTGGTTCTGTTGGGAAGGACTTAAATAACTAGAAACATACAAGCAAGGCTAATAATTCTATAATGCCATGAAGTAATACAGTGTTTGGTAATATTCTATAAATAGCTCATGCGTAGACACAATAAATCATTTGTCATGTATTTCAACCTTGGCTTTTTCTGTGATTTGATCATTGTTTTTCTTCTGATTCTTAGGTGCTGCAGTAGCTGGAATTTACAGAGTAGCAGGAAAGAATATGGCTCCCTTAGAAGCTCTTGTCTTTGGTGTTGGACAGACAGTACTGACATTAATTATCTCATTTTCAAGAATTCTTGCAACGCTTTGAGACTTATGTAGAAGGGGGGGGAAAAATCAACTAAAGAAATCTTTAATCTGAAGAGAAGCTTCCTGAAAGTGGATTCATCAACGTAAGAACTTGAATTCTAGTGCAAGAGAAAGGAAGCTATGTGGAACCTGCACTACAAATCTAGAGGTTCAGTCAAATGAAGAGACTGTCCTCTAGTGTCTGAATTGTTGTACTTCTGCACTGCGCCTTATGTGCCTCAATCACAGGCAAGGTGCAATCCGTGCGTGCGAAGTTGAGATAAAGCACCTTGAATAGCTGCGAGCAAGGTTAATGCTTGGTGATGGGATCGTTGTTCTTAACAGTGTTGTAATAAAACAAAGGGGTGCTCCTGAAAATTGCTGTATGTGCCAAACTTGGAGTTTAATTCTTAACTGTTGGTTGGGTGAGCTTTGAAATTGTAATTATAGAAGAATGCTGTGAACATACAGTCTACTTGAATTCAGGTAAAACAGCAAGAGAATGGACTTCTGTATTAGCAGAATCTCTTTGAATGCTGAATATTCTTATTCGGCATCCCAAGCAACTGTTAGGTCTGTTTTGAAATGTGGATGAATATTGATGGGGTTTAAGAACCACAACTTTAGCAACCCTGATGTAATTAGCATTATGTGTAGAATGGCTCATGGCAGTTTTCTGAAGCTCAGCACATAATTTCTTCATGGTTTTAGCTTGTCAGAAATCAGTAGTTTAAGGAGACTGTATGAGGGTTACTAAATACAATCTGTTGTGTATGCACAAACAAATCTTAAATTGATGCTTCTCTTAAAGTTATTTTGTCTTAAACACAGAGATAGTTACCAGCCCTTCTGAAAACCTCAGAAAGGTTACTTTTTGCAAATAAGCTCCCTGTATTTATTTAAGCACTGATAGGACTCTTAACCTTACACGTATTCTTTAAAGAACACGCAAATATAACAGACTTTAAGAGAATACACCTACGAGAAAAATAGAAAGGGATAAAAAAAAAAAAAAGATATACTGGTTTTCTACCAAACAAAAATGTTGAGTTGAATAAAATAGTTACTATACTCCAAAAGTTTGGAAGTGGGGCAGCATTAATGTATTTACTACCTTGTTTCTGAACACTTTTTATCTTCGGAAAGATTAAGATACCTGGAACTTTCAAATACTTAGCTTTCAGTAGAGTTTGTGCTTTTCTAGTTTAAAAGGGACAGTAGTGTTGTGCATGTGAAATGTCTTAAATGTGAATGTTTTGGAGTGAATAGAAATTTTAAGTCTAAGTACTAATTATTTATGAAATGCAAAATTTGAAGGGCACAAAGTTCTGTGGGAGGAATAAGGGATCTTTTACATCTTTCCTCAACTGAATGCTTTTCAGCAGTCAGCTTTTTAATGCTGACAGGAAGAATAAATTGCTCAAAGGTTTTACTGTTAAGATGTCAGAAAGACTTTCAGAACTACTGAAACCACTGACACCTACTGCACAGATAAAAGGGTATGGTTAAAATATAACTTGCAATCCAGCTGTATTGCTTAGTGTTTCAAAATATTATAATGAATTAACCTGTCTGCCTTTACTCCACAAACTGCTTTTTATAAAGTGCTAAGGATGCTAATATGTTTTTTTTTCTTTAAAAGTATTTAAGTCTTGTTTGGAAAATGTACAAAGTTATGGACTTTGCAGGGAACAAAGTAAAATATAGGTTTATAAACCTTTCAGTGTTATATTTTGGCTTTCAACTGCTTTAAAATGTGTCTGAATGCATATATTCTCACAATTTTGAATGTCTTCAAAAACTTATTTATTTTTCATGGTTTGGGGTTTTTGTCTTGTAGTTTTTTACTTTCTGCTGATACTTTTTGACATAACAATCATTGCACTTTAGTAGACAATGAAATTATTACATCTGTAAAAGGCAATTTAAACTTCTCCCCATTTTCTTAAATTATGAGAAAACTGGTTTCAGGTATTTAAGTCAAATTGAATAATCAAATAATTGAAGATATTTATCCTAATGTGCCTTGTTACATGTATTTTTAGGGGAGAGGATTGAAAAAAATAAATTACCATATCTTTATTCTTGTTCTGTTTTTGCTATATCTAATTAATTTGGTTATTTGATATATTGTCTTACTCAACAGGCATTAAAAATTTTCTGTTTGACAGCCTGGAAATGCTTGTCAGGATCAAACACAATGGTTTCATGAAGCACTGTGTTCAGTAATTTAGATTGTCTCATGACTTTGCCTCACACTTAAAGTCCTTCCCACTTTCTAAATTTCCTTGAACATTTTGATTCTTATTTATTGTACAAGGCTATTGTGCTACCACTGATCAATGGGTATAATAGACTACAGCTAACTTATGAATGCATATACAACATTTTTATTGATGAACTGCATTCTTATTTTTAATTGTAGTGCCAATGAAATTGTTGCCATTGTAACTTTCCTCCTTTGACAAGGAGACATCTTTGCAGATGTAAAGTTACCTTCCTCCAAATAATTTTTTTTATTGCATAGATCATTGTAATCACTTTTAAAACATTGTTAGGTGCTTAGTTGTCTCTGCTTTATATGGCATTATTGCCTGGCAACAATGAATAGGCAGGTAGTATAATGCCGAAGTGGCTTAACAGAGACAAAGTTATGTATTTGACAGAAAATTGTTTTTAATTATTTGTTGTGAGGGATATATAAGGACAAATAGTTTGTCTATGAAGTAGTCTTTTATCATAGCATGAACTTACTGCTTAACTCCAGCAGTGAAAGGAAGTGTAAGTGGCCTTATGTCTGTGAAACTTTGAAGTTTCATTCCACATCCTTAGGAACAGCATTGTTAAACATAGGGTGCTCTAATCAGAGTGCAGTGTACGCATATATATGTGTGTGTATATATATGTATGAATGAAGTCTTTGGATGTGTTCTATACCTTACACCACTAACAATTGAAATAACTTGTTGAAGAAAGACAAAATTACTTAAGATAACTCCCCCCTTTTGCTGTTAGACTACAAAGATATCTTTTGTGTGAATGGCCCTGTTGGTATTTTGGTTCCCTTTGGACAATGCAGTCTTGTGCAGATGTCCACACAGGATCTTTTAGCCCTATCTTCAAATAGCTCTGCCCGTCTCTGCATTGTGTCACTAGGCACATTCTGTGCATTGTTAATGATTAACTTCTAGTAAAGAACAAATAATACATCAACACAATTTAATCCTTGGATTGTATTTCCAAATAATTATTGTCTTTCACTTCCTGGGTAATTCTGAGTTTATGAAACTAGTCTGTGTACCATGACTATCGATATAATTTGTGTTTAGTGTTGACAGGTTGTTGGGTTTTTTTTTTTTAAAGAAACCCATAATGTAACCAGATTTGAACGTTCACCATGGACCAAAGAGTAGTCCTGATTTTGTGTAATGTAGCTTTCTATTTTTGAAGTACACTGTTTTTATTGCTCTAAAGGAATTAGTATTCATCTTCAACATATTGCACATTGATATTTGTTTTGGTTACAATTTCTATTTGAATTCTGTTGATGGGGAGGCATATATGATGTCATTTGAGTGGAAGCTGTAATGGAGTCTAAGCCCTAATAACTATAAGAACTGATTTAATTGTTCTGTTTTAATTTATGTATTTAATGCACTAAGCATATTCTAATAATGCCTTTCCTCACTAAATCAGAATATTATATCACGAGCATATTAAGCTGCATGGTTTTGTACATAGCCATTCAACATCACGCATTTATAATTCCACATAAGTGATTTTCTTCAGACACAATATTCCTAGGTGTAACGAAGTGTGGATGAATCAGTAAGAGAGGGGGGAAAAAAAAAAGTACATGACTAGTAAGGCTTAGAAAAAAGAATGTGAACATGAGAATTTTTTCAGTTACTCTTCTGTTTCTGTAAATATGCTTTTTTTGTCATTTGTGTTATTTCTGTTAAGGGGAAAAATGTGGAGATTAGTTATTAGGATGAAAACTGCAACCTAATCTAATTCCAAGCAATTTGAGATAAAATGAAATTCTGAATTTTGTTCATAAATTATAATGGAGTAATACATCTATATAAGTGCTAGAACATAAGTGTTAGAGTGCTACCAGAATTAAACATGCAACTGCATCAACATATTGACAAAATACCTTTTGAATTAGTTCTTTTTTTTTTTTTTTTTCCAAACCTCTTGATTGGGAGCAGCTCAAGCTGAAAAGGCTGTTTAAATCCTCAGCTGTTGCTTCCAAAGAAATAAGTGTTCTTTGTGTACAGGCGAATTTAACACAGCTGAAAACCCAGTGTTGGGTTAAAAGTCAAATTTTTGGTTGCACCTTCATCATACCACCACAGTCTTTTAAGGTCAGTGGGAAAAGTATTCTGTACTCTGCAGCTATGAAATCCTTAGCTGGGCCACACTGGTTTATGTACTTAACTGCATATCCTTTGGTGAAAATGAAGTTGTTGTAGAAGGTAGACTTTAACCTGAGTGTATACCATTTGATACCCTGTAAGTGAGAAAGATTGTGTCCTGACAGCGTGCTGTTTCCCATGCTTGTGCCTAGAGCTATACTTGAAATCAGTTTCTGCATTAAGTTTAAATATAATCACAAAGATATCTCAAAGTCTGCAACGATGTGTTACTGCTTAGGGTATTCTTCCAATATAGTGGGTGTAAAAACAATTATACTCTAAAGTAATGATCTAAAGAAGGACGGACTTTCAGGAATACACACTTTTTCCAGTTCTAATTGTTCATCTTGTAGCTACTGAACGCTTTAAGAAGTCACTGCATGAATATGAGTAAGATTTGCCAGTTGTTAAAGGGAATGGATAGTGTGTCCTTTTGTGCTGCTTCTGTGAATTGAAAAAAACCCACCCTATAAGGCAAAGTAAATACTGAAAAGATATTTTCAATAAAACAAATAATACTTGATTGATATAAATGACATTCCTTCTGATTTGAGATCTAACTTTTTAAGTTTAGTTCAGATATTTAATATCACCATTGTAAAATCTGTTTCTGGACTATGAGGTATGAGGTATATCGATGAGGCCACCAGAGCTAAAAATCTAAAACCTTTTTAAAATTACTTGGCTGGAGGTTTTTACTTGTGTGAAATGTACCTAACTTTTATACAGGTAATGAAGTTTTGAGAGTCCTTAGTATTTGGGGGGGTTAGAGGATAATCGGGCATTTATGTAACTAAATTTTTTACTGTGGCAATATACAGAATGGCATATAATTATTCAGAACTGCTTACAGAAACCACTAAAGATATATACCTATTTTACAGTTTGAAAAAGGCTACAGTGTTTGACATCTATATTGGTAACTATAACAGTTGTACTATAAGCTTTACATATACAATCAAGTATTATAACCATTTGGATTTGGCTGAGCAAATAAGGAGGAGAGGAAAAAGAGAATTTGAAAATCTTTAAAAAAGAAAAAGGCAAAAAAGTATCCATTAGTCCACTGACAAAATTGTGCCCCTCCAATACTGTTTTCCATGAAGCATGACTTAAACAATAGATCATACACAATGCAGCATAATATCTCTCCATAAAGTGTCTTGTGGATAAGAACGCATTCTGTAAATCTGTATTAGAAACAAATGTTCACATTTTCATTTGGTGAAGTTACCTGAGCTAAAGGATCATGACCTAAACATTGTTACAAAGCTCAAAGAAGAACAAGAACAGTGATGGAGAAGAGTGATTTTAACATATTGTTGATTTATGCTTTGTACAGGATTATACTACACTGCAAAAAAAGTCTTCACTTTGAGTTGTAGATGTATTGCATGTTCATGTAATGGTTTAGCTCCAATTTTAAAAAAATAGTACTTTAGTGAGTGACATTTAAGCTGTAAATATTGTATACTATTATCTTTTGGGTTTTAAGCAACTTTTTTATTTCCCTATTTGTGTACAGTTCTCTATGTACATATAAAAAAACCCCCACAACATTTGGAAAAACTTTTTATAGTTTTGTTGTTTTAATTGCAGTAATGATCTAAACACGTCCATTTGGCTGTTTAGTTCTGTTTTCACTGTGTGTTTCAGGTTCTTTGAAAAGCAGCAATAACAGTTGGACAATTATTTAAAGTAAAACTTTTTACTGCACAATTCCCACTTCCATGCTTTAGAATGGAGGCACAGTGGACCACTTGTCCAATTGTAACATTTCAAGAGCCTTTAAGTAGTTTTTATCTTTTTTTTGTGATAGGAAATGTTTCATAGTAGCTTATATACAGAATTTACAAGTCAAACACAATTTCTCATGCTCATTTATTTGATTAAAAGTTTTTATTAAAATGTTTTCATAAACTTCCCATAGTTTATTGCATGTGCTTATAAATAAGTAGTCATAAAGCTCTGTGTCGACCTCTGTATGAAATAGTCTCATAATAAGTTTTACATTTTGTGAACCTGATTGAAATGTACAAATGTACACATAAAATAAAGCTAAAATTAATATTTAGGTGATGCACTCTCTTCTCGACTGTAGCGGTGTGTTTCTGCAAGCGTCTTATTTCTGCATTATAGATACAAAAAAAACCAAAACAACAGCTCAGTAGGACCTATGTTGGCACAAGACTAAAACGTGTTGTGGGTGAGACTTTCATTTCTCCACTTTTTGCACACATTATTTTAATACTTATGGCCCCTGTTTCTGATAGTTAAATTCTAGCATGTGGGGGGAAAAAAAAAAAGTCTGAGCAAATGAAATATATGTAAGTGGCTAGTTACAACAGAAATTGAGGCACCTACTTTTGTGGTTATAATAAAGGTTTGTTTATGCAACTGGATATGCATAGTTTAGAAAACAAATTGGTTGCAGAAATGAAAACCAGATTGCTTTAGTTCATCAAATTAAGCCAGCTCACAATGGAATACTGTTTGGGGAAAAATATGCTGAGTCAACATAATGTAAAACTTTTTTATCTAGGTTTTTTTTTGTTGTTGTTGACCTGCTGAGGTATGTAGATACTATTTATTCCTGCTTTTGGCATGTGTGCTTTGTCTTTAAAGAAGTCTAATTCACCATGAGTGTATTGGTCGTTACCTCTTGGAGATGCCATTTTGACAAAGTAAAATGTAAGCTTTGTATTGCCTATTTTAAATAAAAGGTACAGTTTTACTTGCTTTGTATTTTATTAAATGAGTCTGAGAACGTTCACCTGTATCTCTTCCCTGCAGACTGCAAGTACTGCTTTTAGAGATGGCATCATAATAGCTAATCTCTCATGAAGAGTTTAAGGGGCTTTAGAGAGTATAAAACCAGGTTGCTATATCTCGAAGTAGTGGGGGATTTTTTTTGTTTGTTCTGTGTATTTGGGGATTTTTTGTTTGGTGGTTTTTTTTTTAATTTTTAAAGATGCTTTCAAGATGAGCTTTTATTGCATGTGGTAGAGACACAAGAAGGAAAATTAGTCTTGAGGAAAAGATATTCAAAATAGTATCAATATTCAAAATACTATCAAAAAGTATTCAAAATACCTGAATCTTCTGATTATAAACTCTAGGGGAAGTTGTGTAAGGCACAATGCGATATTGTGCAAAAGTATAAGCTTTCAGAGTAACTGCCAGAAGCAAGTAGCTACTTTTAATTTTGTACGCTGCATGGGCTAACTGCGGCTGCAGAACAGCTGGGTACCTTTGGGGTCTGCCTCTGACCGCAGCAGGGATGCTGCAGTGCTTCCTGGCTGCCTGCCCTGTACTGCTGCAGGAGCATCTGTGGAAAAACTGAGCTGCCTCCGCATCGGGAACCAGGGGGAACAGCAGGAGCCGAAAGCGCTAGAGCTCTGCTCCAAGGTAAGTCATCCCCGCTCCCAAAATGGAGCCCTCTTTCCGGGAAGAGCGATGTCCAAATGCCATTTCTAGTATGCCAAAACAGCTCATTCAGAACTAGTTCAGGGACTTTTTTTTCCTTCTTGGATTTTTAAAAAAAAAAAAAGTGCTTATTTTTAAGACATATTTACTCCTGAAAAACAGGTTTTCTTGCTTTCCGAGAAGCTTACTTTCGTGGGGAATGGTGTTAAGCCATTGCATCTTACATTGCTGCACAAAAAGGTTTTCGAATCGGTTTTGCTCTTTCTGACACACAAGAGAAATAGTTTTATCTTTTCAATACCAAAACTAATTAGCCTGGTGAGGTAGATGTTACCAGAATGAAACTCCACATTAATATGTTTTATATATTATAAAATATATAACATGTCTGCATACATATATGTAGAAGCAAATATAGATGTATGATACAGAATTTTATATGTATGTCCGTGTTTAGTTGAACTTCTCATACTGGCTGTACTTGTGTAAAAGATTTTTTTTTAACCTTTTCTTTTAAAAATGATACCTAGTATTTCTAGTAAGCTTGGGCACAGAAATATAGTGTAGGTGGAGCTTGTTCAACTGTGATAAAGGATACACGTTTAAATTATTCAGAGAGCATGAAGACCTGATTTTCATTTCAAATATGTTCCTTTTGTCCAAATTAATTATGGCATGTATCAGCATAACTGTGTTGACGGATTATAGAACAACACTGGTTACTGGCATTCCAGGCATGATAGATATTAGCCGAAGCAGGGTTTTTTTTTGAAATTGTTAAAAGCTGAATGAAAATATTCATAGAATCATAGAATTGCTGAGGTTGGAAGGGACCTTTAAGATTATCAAGTCCAACCATTAACCTAACCTGACAAAACCACTTCTAAACCATGTCCCTAAGTACCACATCTACCCTTTTTTTAAACACCTCCAGGGATGGCGAATCCACCACCTCCCTGGGCATTGTTGTAGAGTAGCAGCTTAAAATTTTATCAGTAGAAGGGGAGCCACAGTAATCAATTGTTTGAGCATATAGCTTCCTATTTAACATGTTATGTATTTCAATACTACTCCAAAACCAAAGTTATCCCTTTGTACATTGCCTAACTATCAGCTGAGCAGTAGCTTTGTACAGTGGTTGCATTTTACTGTAGAGCTGTCTATTGGTGCTATTAAAAAAAAAAGCATTAGAAAAGAATGTTTCTGATGCCTGCACTATTTGTTCTTTCTTCAGCGCTGTAGCGGTTGCAGCTAATGTGTGCCTCTCTATTTCAAAAGCTTACTGGGTGTATCTTCTGCTTTTAGTACAGTTCCCAGTATCCTCCCTCATTGTAGGATTTAGATGTTATTTGTTGTCCGCTAATTGCTCAGCATCAGCTGTTGCTTCATTTTTTTGTTCAGCCAGTACCTGGGAGAGGTGTGCAGCCAGGTGCCTGGGACTGGGTGACCGCGAGCTGTAGTCTCTGGCTGTTCCCCTGTTGTGCTACCATGCCCACACGTGACCTACCCCAAATTGGCTATAACTAATGTAAGACAGTAGAAAACAGTCATCTAAAGACAGGATGGGGAAATACAAGGTAATACACAGCATTGTTTGGCATGCTAAAATGACAGGATTTAAATAATTATTTTTTAAAGGCCATGATTAATCCCATTTTGACAAAGCTTGAGTGATTAGGTATAAAGCATAACGGTGTTTGTGAAGTTAATGACCGCTGGATCGTGACATGACAGGCCCGCTGGATGTGGGTGAAAATACCTTCATAATGTAGATGGCCTGAGTGGCACAAGCTGTGGAATACCTTCAAACAAAACCATGGAACTTAGCTGGGATGGAAAGGCAGAGCAAGGGATGGGGTCGCCAAGGCTTAGGATGCACTGGGTTATGGGAGAGATCTTTGTAGTGTATGAAAGGGGGGGAGCAAAGAAAGGTGTACTTCTCGGGGCTGCGGAAAAAAGGAACTGCAATAACGAGAGGGTAGGTGGCATGAGCTTCATCTGAAAGGCTAGTTTTCAACTCGCTGTCTGTAGAAGAAATTTATTTTTCGGAACATAAAAATGTAGATATCCACATCAAAGATCATGCCTCAAGTTTACTATTTTGGATGATGGCAGTGCAGTCCAGGGAGGGAAAGTAGGTAGTGAGACACAAAAGAAAATAATATATTCTGCTGGAAGAATTAAAGACAGATTCTAGGGAATCTTCGTACTTCACCCGGTTCTCCTTCACAGTCAGGTGCTACATGAAGGCACACATCCAGGGCTGCTGCCCTCATGTAGGAGAGATGCTTCGTCTTTCATAGAGTTCTTATTTTGTGTTTTTTCAGGGTCCCACCAGTGCAGAAAATGCATAAATAACTAATTTTAAAACTGTTCAAGTTCAAATAATATTTAACTTATTAGTTAACTACATTTTTAGTTTAGGGAGTATTAGAACAGGTGCCTCACCAAATTAATCTTCCACAAATTCAAGAAAATATTTTCTTGATGGTTTTAAAACAAGCAAAAAGCCAACAAATTATTAAGTACCTTACTGCACCAGATCATGTGCTCTGATTATTTTTTTTTCCTAATCCTTCAGGAATAGATAATCCTTACATTATGAGGATTATTATTGTAAAAGGATTGGATGGTTTGTTTCTCTGGCACAACAACTTGTCTGATATTTAAGTAAATCCCCTGCAAAGCAAAAGTCGTGTCACTAGGTGGTGATCTTGGCCCGTACATGCTTTCTCCTCTCTCTGTCTCCCCATTTCCTCCCGCACCGCCCTTGTAGATAATGACCAAAGCAATAATCCTCACCTTCGGTTCTGTTTTAATGCTGCTTCTGAATATTATGTCTACAAAGGCAAAAAGTCTTAGCATTTAAAGGCTTAGGGCAAACTGAAGCAATTCATCCTCATCTTTTTCCTCTCAACTTTATCTTTGCTTATGATGGATGTCTGGTATGGTATTAGTTATTATTTATGACTGGTAGTGTTCTTAACAATGTGCTGTATAACACGAATGCTTCTAAAAGTCAAAATAAAACCTACAGATAAGAAAATCCAAAGCTGGAACTCTTAAATGTTAAATTATTCTTTACCTGAATAACGGAAAAAAAAAAAAATTTTTTTTTTTTTTTTTTTAAATTAAGGAAGAGAGCGACAGTATATTGGTTTGGGAATCCGAGGCAAAAACTTTTGCCTGGTGACAGATCGTAAGGAAACAATAAAGTGAGAGGGGGGCAACAAACTTGGACAGAAAGGAATCTGTCCTTGAGACTTTACTTTTATTTGACTTGCTACAGAGGATGCTTTCTTTGGTACCCTTCTTTCCATCCATGTAGTGCAGCTGTAGCTCAACATCTTATAGAGGCATCCAGTGACAAACTGGGAATTTTTCAGGAATTTACTAAACATGATGGGTTTCTCTTCTGTATTACATGATAGGTTTCTCTTCCATATTTGCTAATGCAAGTCAGGACTTGTACTTGCACAGCTGAACTTTACACTCAGCTCTGTTAGTGCATGGCCTTTGCATTAAAGCTCACTATCATTCCATTGTGTGTTTTGGAAAGTGAAGTCCTCTTTGGCTTTCTAATTGGTCAGGTTCCTCTGCTCCTAAACATGTTTCCAAAGCAGAGATTTTGGAGGTATTAAAATGTGAACAAATTCTAGTCCTTCAGGTTTTTGTGTATATCACTAGTCATCTTTCTGCACAGGAAAACATTGTGAACAAAGAGAAAGTCTAGAAACTAAAAAGAAATTTTCAAGCTACAGCCCTTTTGACCCTTTCCTCCTACTGTTTTTGGAACATTTTTATTTTAATGAACTCCCTGCTTAAGTCTGATGTACCCAACTTTACAAAGTTGGCATCTTTGCCTTGGTGCATCTACCAAAGTAACTGATGTACCAATGGTTTTCTCGCAGTTTTCTTCTCCATAGCTCTAGGAACCTAATCACGCTTCAGCTTGTTATTGCATCCTATCATAGCAAAAAAGACCCTTTTTAATGTTATCTTGCTTTTCTTCCATTTTGTAGATAGCAATAGTGATTAGTTTGTGTTATGTTAATCGGATCGCCCATTTGGCTGAGGGGCGGAAAATACCCAACCAAAAAAAAACCCACCCCAAAACATACTGGTGGGGGTGGGGTGTTTGTTGTTGTGTGGCTTTTTCATGTGAGTTACTTGTATATCTCATTCCCCCCACCTCCAGAACTTCAAGACTCCTGTTTCAGATAGGAGATACTTGAGGAAGAAACACTTCAGTGCCAAGACAGGGTCTTGCATTTTAATCTTTGCAAAGGACTTACCATGTGTTTGGCAATCAGAGTAATTTCTTTGCAGACAGAGAGGATCCCGGTCAATTAATACCTTCATCGACAGGTCTAAGGAAGATCAGCCTTATAAGCAACCAGATCAGTCAAAATAACAATAAAATCTGTCAACCAACAGAAAAATTTACTAGTTCCCACTGGAAGTAGAGCTATTTTGCAGGACCTCATCTCCCATGGGAAAGATTCCAAACCGTCCTGTAGTGAACTTCAACTCCACCAGCTGTTACAGTGGAGAAGGAAAGTGCCTGAAATTCCTGGTATAAGCATTAAAAAAAAACCCCATACTTTAACTTTTGTGCCTAAACAGTCACATAATTGCAGTGATCGCATACGCCCAGGGCTGAGCCACCTATTTTCATATTTAAGATTTATGACTTCAAGCCTGACTCCACCTCCCAGAAGGCCTTTTAAAAATAGATATTTGAGCCATTCAGTTTGTGTCTTTTGGACTTGATGATCATCATTTTTCTGCCACGTTTTCCAGACTGGATGATCCTTTTGACAGATTGGTTTCAGACAAACATGGTGATGTGAGGATGCAGTGTTGTGGAACGTGTATACATTTGAAAACAAAACAAAACAAAACCACACAACAACAAAAGGGAGAACTCAGCCCTATTTTGGAGCAGAAAGATGAATGCTAAGTGACTTAATGCAGAAGGGGATTCCTTTTTCAAACAATTTTTTTTAAAATGTGGAATCTCAGTCTTTATTGAAACTTTTTGCCTCTATCACAAGAGAAATAACAGCACTTACATTGTCTTCTGTATCTGACAACTTATATCTTGACTGAGAAGTAGGCTATGGTGTAGTATTAACAAGCACAGCATACAAGTTTGTTCATGATGTTTTTATTTATTTTATAATAGTGTATTATTCTGCAATGAAACAAGGGGGAGGGAAGGACTTCAGCCTTTGGCAATCCCTTGCATTTAAAGTTAACTCCTTTTTGGATCTGTAAGATAGTCACTTCTCTATGTTTAACTTTGCCAACTTCCGAGTACTGATTTCAAGTAGGTTAATAATATAAAAAACCCCTTCAGACTTCTGAATTCAAAAGGTGTGGAGGTTTTCTTGTGGGTTTTTTGGTGTTTGTTTTGTTGGGTTTTGTTTTTTATTTTTTTCAAACAGGCTAAACAGTCTTTAGAGTGCTTCTGCTAACTGAAGTTGTCCAACTAATTATTTCAACGGGGTAAAGTCTGTTAAATCTAAGCTATAAACATCTTTGAGAGATCCTGTGGAAACTTCCAGTTGAAAAAATAAATGGTGAGTCCCTGTTGTAAACTCTCAACAATGCCAATAACAGTAATATTCTGCCCTTTGCCATCAGTCTGAGGAGTAAGTTTTCTAGTAAGTTTGCAGTGTAATAGTTGAATGCTCTTGCCTTTGTTGAAGGGCCTCTGAGCGCGTACAATGTAGTGTGTGGACCGTGTGTTTGAAAGGTACTTTAAATAAACTGTAAAGGAGAGATTTATTAGTCCAATAATTAAACAGAAAGAGTAAAGTAAGTGGTTATTAAACACCAGAGACTGCATGATGGGCCATTGTTCCTGCTGTCAAAATACTAACTTAGAAGTGGTAGAAGATTCATTGAATAAGTTCAAACAGTTCCAGTGCTGAACCTGAAACTCGTAGAGCTGTGAATTTTGAAGAAATAAGGCCTTCATTTAAAACTAAAGCAAACAAGCAAAGCCTAAATAGTCCAACCTATTGCAAAACAAGTCTGTAACCTAAAGGTCAGGCTGAGTTCTGGAAGTGCAGGAGGAATGAGTACTGACAGCCATCTTCTGAGACCAAACAGTCCTGCACAACCCCTCTGAAAATCCAGTACCCATCAGCACCATGATCAGTATGAAAATACGCAGCTATGGCTGATGAAGAGATTGTTGCCCTTGACTCTGGATGTCCATGTAAGAGAAGGGGACGGTCTCCTTTAGTTGAAGTCTGAGTGTTAACTAAACAATGAACCCTATCCAACTGTGAAAATGTGCATTTGAGGCTTTAAAGAGTATATTTGCTGTTTGATAAAGTGGCTATTACAAATCTTAAACCAAATGCCTGCAAGGTACAGCTTAGTATTAGGCTTCTTCAGTCTTCTGCTGATCTTCCTCCAAGTGTCCTCCTCCCTTGGATCATAAAGGCTGAACCTACTAATTTCACCGTATACCTAAATTACGGACTCAGGACTGAACATCTAACAGCCCCATGCCAAAAAGACCAGAAGCAGATGGTGCTGCACCTGTGTGACAGTATTAGTGGTTGTAACACTATCTGCCCAATTACTTCCTCTGAATAATAGGTGGGTCGTGACCAGGTTATATCAATTGGTCTTTCCAGCTTCTTTTCTGTAATTGTCAGGAAATTTCCCTTTCCAGGCTCAGTTTCACAAACATGTAATTTAATAGGGGCACGGTTGAATTGCTTGGCTTGTATGGTTATATGAAAATAAAGGCTGAGAGCTCAAGAGCGTAAGAATATGCACAATTTGGGGGGGTGGGGTAAAGGGTCGTAACATTTATTGCTAGACCATAGTGAAAAAGATCCCTGCAAAAAGTGAACTCGGTGTTAGTTTTGAATTTCCCCAGAGCTTGCACGGTCTCTAGTTTTGTATGAACAGCGAAGGGAGTGACTGTGTGTCCTAAAAGACCGACCTAAGCTTCAGGTGTGAGCAGCTTTAAGTCTGGCTTGTTTCTCAAGAGTTTCAATTCACTAATAGGTGCTACTGTATGGCCTTCTCCTTCACAGGTTCTTGATGTGGGTTTTGCAGCAGCACTCTTCTGAAAGCCTGTTACCTACCTGCACCCTTCTGGTTCCCCTGACCTCCTGTAACTCACTCTTTACAGTGAGTATGAGATTAAGTAAAAAATCATGGGATGTATTTTTCTCATTGCTGTAGTCAGCTGAGGTATTTTGGTACAAAGCAAAAATCCTCTAGGTATGCGCTGTCTCATACATAGATATACTCAGTAGGGTAGTGCAAGCCAGAGTGAAGGAGTAATTCCTGGTGCGTACCAGCCCTGCAACACACACAATGCTATTCAATTGCTTTTAACAGGTTTTTAAGGGTTTTGAAATTTCAGCAGGTCATACTCATGCTGTATGTTTGTTGGCACTTGTGCTGAATATATACCTCTCTTTCAGTGAGGATAATTTTCTTTCAAATAGCTTTTAATTCCTGCTGGCAGCCTCTCTCTGACTTCCCATTTTTTAATTAAGATGACACTTTTTTAAACAGTTTGATTTATGTTCTGATATGAAATTACAACTGCTTTTGCATGTCCTTGCATCATTCCCCTCTTCTCCCACAGTTCCGATAGAGCTTGCCTCAAAATATCCAAAATTATTTGTCTTGAACTGCCTGGGATGGTTGATATTACAAATATGTTGTTGTGCATAAGCACTGTCAAACATTCATCTTCTCCAAGACTTGCTTTTAGCTGTGTCTTATTGATGGGGTTCCTTAAATGGGCTATGGAAAAGAGAACTTTTCCTTCATGCAGCTTGAGACAGAAATTAAGCAGCCTAAAAATAACTTTTTAAAATAAAATCTATGAAAAGCATGAATTAAAAGAAAAAACACTACTACACTAGGGGCAAGCAAAATTATTGTTTGCTCCCTACCCATGGGAATATTTTTCCAGTTGCTTTAAGGACATGCAGTAACTGTCTGACTGAACACATTTATGACTCCTTTTAGCTATTTAAGAGAAATGTGATAACTGACCGATGCCAAACAAAAAGACGTCAGTACAGAGAGAGTGGTTCTTGGGTTTTAGGAGCAAGGGGAATCGTATGGGCATACAATAGTAAAATCTCCTCTCCTCTTTGTTCCTTGCTGCTCTAGGAAAGGCAGTCTGTTAGGGAACAGTAGGGAAATTCAAGCTGAGGATGCACAAGATTTCTGCAAAACTTTACAGGATGTTGTTCATTTGTTTTTCTGCCATGAGGACTCTGTTGCAGCTAGAGTCGAGAAAGGGGAAAAGAAGTATTGGTGTAGTCTCATCTTTTGTTTTGGGACCTGGGGTTATTTTAGAAAACAGCAATTCTAGGATAATAGCTTAAGTTAACAATATTCCTCAGCTAGATGAACACTACCACAGCTTTGGTTAGCAAATATACTGTGTTGTCCTGGTTTGAGGTAAAACAGGACCAATTTTGTTCATAACTTTGCTGCTTAGCTGGGCCTCTTCTAACTACTGAAATTAACAGCATATTGTGCAGACAATGTTTGCTCTCAGAGTGATAAGACCAATGCTCATAGTTGATGCCCAGGCGTGGTATGCAGAGAGGCTCTTGCTTATACTTATTGCTATAACAGCCAAGTTATAACAAAGTTATAACAACTTTGTTACTTGCCCCATTGGAGAGTTGGAAGCAGAAAAGATCAGTGGGGTTCCACCTGAGGGGAGAAGCGGACAGGACAGGTGTCCCAAAACTGACCAACAGGGTATTCCATCCCATCTGCCTCATGCTCAGTATAAAAGCTGAGGGACCAAAGGGTCAACTGTCTTTCTTCAATGGCCAGTATCCAAGGAGGACTCTGTCTGTCTG
>VUYV01000492.1:315858-347214 GCA_008711295.1 Anarhynchus alexandrinus | reverse complement strand
TTTTTTTTTTTTTCTCTTCTCCCCCTGTCCCCGTTCCATGATCACCATATTTAAATAATCCACTTAAAATGAAGTGGCAGTTGTTCCGCACCCTGCCTACCTGTGCCTGCAGCGTGCTGGTGTGTTGCACACCCCTTCTCCCCTTCGCCTGCATGAAGCAGCACCTTCTGTTCCTCCAGAAATGACTTCTGCCATCAACAGGAGTATGTTATGTCAATATCCGGAGAGAAAGAAGCTCAACGCGTCCATTAGGATATGTTTTCTTCTGGGCAAATGAACAACTGGTGAGAGGAAACGTCCTGTGGAAAAAGTTGCTGAGTGATGTGGGACGGTGAAAGGAAGCAAATGAGCAGTTGGTGATTTAGAGAGAGGGAGAGGGAGAAAGATGTTACAGGTCAGTCTGGCAGTGAGAAACAAGGTATTTCAAGCTAATTAGCTGAAAGAAAATTGGCATGTTTAAATTTCCTGAACAATTAGGATGAATAGGAATGTCTTCTGCTTTCTTTGGAAAACATTTTCTCAAGCACATCATGTTAGGAAAAGAATTAAGGATCTGCAATAACAGAAATGGGAAGTCTAATAATCAGCTAATTAAACCTGGACAATAGATCCAGCCCTCGCCCTCATAAGTGAGATCACTGTCTGTCTTTTGGCACTGAACGAAATCAAACCTTTTGAAAAACATGTTTTGAATGAAGGCTAATTCACATGTATATAGTGGCTGCTTATTTTCTTAGGAAAAAAAAAACAAAAACAAAACACCGGGGCGTTGATCTTGTAAGCTGAAAAGGGAAGTGTAAAACTTTGACAGTGAAATTTTTACAGAGTGCCAATGATCCTCGGGGAAGCAGATCTCCAGCTGGTACAAATAATCAGAGCTTCATTATTCAGCTTCATTTTGTAGGTGGCTTTACAGAAGCTGTAGGTTGCCCCTGGGCAACCTAGATGCCTAGTCAAATTGCTTCACAAATTGTATAAATGGAGAAAATCTTCAGCTGTGTGGTGAGGCTATGTGGGAAGGAAGCATCGCTGCCGTTCGTGATTGAATGGGTTGCCCCCTTTTTTTTATTCTCAAACCCCACAGCATCCTCGTGGCAACCTCATTATTACTAGACTGGAAGTTAATCGTAAGTGTAAGTGCGTATTTTTAACTTTCTTGAATGGGATCAGCTTTCTGTACTTGCAGGACTGTCAGCTCTATTGCTGTGAAGCAAGTGGAAAGAAAGGCGATGGATGCAGTTTTCTGTGCCATATCAGGGCTGCTTGGAGGGCCCTGTGCTGGGCCTTTTCACTCTTCTTAAGTTAATCGTTTTAGGTTAAGCTTTGCCAGAGTGAGTTCCTGGGATAGATTTTTGTTTTTCACCTTTGAACAATAACAAAACTGGCGCACTACCAGGAAGGGCAGTGGCTGGGGTGGGTAGGAAGGAAAGAATCATATAGGAAATAATTGTGTAGGAGGTTTTTGAGTATGAGGAAGTAGAAACCAAGAGTCAGGTCTATAACAGATTTGCGATGAATACATATGTTTGGTTATAAGCTGTATCTGCATAGAAAAATGACCTGTTTTTTGGATTGCAGGCTTTGTATCGCCGTTCTAATGTGTTATTCTTTTTCATAGAATCATAGAATAGTTTAGGTTGGAAGGAACCTTGAAGATCATTGAGTTCCAACCCCCCTGCCGTGGGCAGGGACACCTCCCACTAGACCACGTTGCTCAAAGCCCCATCCAGCCTGGCCTCAGGCACCTCCAGGGATGGGGCATTTTCCCAAATGTATTAATCTCTGCAGGTAAGTCTGAACTGGAAAATTAAACGTGAGCAACTCTGAATGCTGGGGAAAATTCAGGCTTCACACCCAACCCAAGATTCTCACTCATTTCTGGTATGTGTGAGACTGAGAGAAAGACTCACCTGGAGATTTGAACTTTGGAAAACCAGCTGACTGCCCAGGAGTTGTGGAGTGGGCATGGGATGAAGGAAAGGAAACCTGAGATTCTTGCACCGCGCAGGTACTCTCAAGAACTGCCTTTTCTCTAGTAATGCAAACAATAAAATATCCTGACTTCCCAAAGCACGTAGTCCTCTTAACTGTCCATTGGACGAACAGCTCTTTCTGTCTGTCCAGAGTGGGCATATGGATGTTATTTGGGAGAAAGGGAAGGAACAGTCTATGGGAGTGAATGACTGACATCACAACTTTTCTTCATTTCTATGGCTCTGTGTTTCTTCAGAAGCGCAGATGGAGGGCAGAGGAGAAGGGGAAAGCTTTGTCAGGGTGTCGATTACCAGTGAAGCGAAGGGCTGATTGTCTTAAATGCATTTCTGAAAACAGAAAGCAAAATTAATGGCAACCTTTGGGGTTTTCTTCAGGAGATGGTTATGCAGGCAAATTGCAGTTGTTAAATAGCTTTTTAGCACTTTCTGTGATCAGGCTGACACTTTCTGTATTCTTAATTAGAAGCTGCTGGAGTGTTTGAGGATAATTTTCGGTCCTTGAAAGATGAGAATGACTAGTAACTTGTTAATCTTTATTTAATTTTTAAAATAGGGTGGTCTAAACAGTGTCCTCCAAGGCCTGTGAGAGGATGTTGTGCAACTGGAGTTGGAAATAGAGCACTGCATAAACATCAATATCGGCAGCCAGGCAAAAAGATGCTTTAAGAAACAGAGCCAGAAATGGAAGTTAATTGTACAGGACACCTACCTGTATTTGAACCTTGGTGGTTCTCTGGTCATATGGTGTTGCACCCTTGCACAGCAGGATCCTTTTCTAGAGGGTCTCTTTGCAGCTGGTTTCTGCTGTGGGTGTGTTTTGTACCCACCGGTGCATAAACTCTGGATACCTTTGAGAAATAAGGGGGCAGTGCCTACCTTAGCCTTACTGAATAGCTCTGCTAATTTTTGGGGGTCCCTGTGAAAGACATAGCCTTGATACAGATAGCTCAGCTGTTGTCTTGGTGGTCTTCACAGCACTTTGTTTTTTGGTATACAGCTTTCCTACCTGGAATAGAATAATTTGGGTGCCTTTTTCCAAACTCTTTTGTACTCTTATTCTCTGCTTTTTTTTTTTTTTTGTTACAATTTAGCTAATCATCTTCTGGCCCTAGGTCTTGGCATGAAGGCATTTATCCCGCTGTTGAAGTGATGTGTTGTGAGGTGCACTGTGATACTCTGCTAGGGAGAAGTGGTCTTTGATGATATCAAAGAACTTTTACAAAGCAACACGGCAAAGATCTGTGTTGTTTGTACTGCTATTGGCACGAATATCTGGAACAAAGAAGCAAATGAGCTCTTGGGGGTGCTTCAGATCTGGAAGAGAAGCAGCAAACCTCAAGGTTGAAAGCAGAGTGAGGTAGTAGGCTTGATCCGATTCACAAAAGTGCAATGTAAGTGCTTTCTGAATCCTGGGGCACTCTTGATCTTTCCTTCCTCGGTTCTCAGAAGGAGACGGTGAGTTATGCTTCTCCTGTGAAATCTCGTGCTGCATCACATACTTCAGACGTGCATGGAAGAACTCCGTCTGCCACCTCAGCAAGGGCGTTTTGTTCGGTCTCCCAGTCCTTCTCCCTCGTCTCCCGCAGCCTGTGGGACTTGGCCAGTCAGCCAGCATCAATAATTAATAGTGAATAACAAATAGTCGCTGCAGTTATTTCATGATCTGTTTGTTGATCACTGAACAATGGGAAATAATAGAAGGAGAGAGTATCTCAGGCTGTTTATGCTCAATTTACAGAGCAGCAATGAAGTGACTACTTATCTGTGCAAGTAGTGCAATGCCTAAATGAAAAGGGTAAGAAAGCCAATTTAAAGAGATGGGTTCAATCTTCCTTGCTGGTGCTTAACACTACATTCAGACAAGTAGTTATTTGTAATATTTTATGGGAACGTGTTTACCACTTCCTTAATGTGGCGTTTACTTTATTTTCAATGTGTTATGGGTGCATACGCATATTTAATTTTTTAACCTGTTGAAGGTTAAAGATCCTACAACTACTTTCTGCTGTCATTTACTCAGGGGTTTTCAGACGGGCTACCCCTAAACCGTTCTGTTTTGTTTTCAGAAAATAGCCAGAAGTGACAAAAACTTGCCAAATCTTTTCTTTTCCTTGAAAGCGCAGCTGTCTAAGGGAGTGTTGCTTCGCAAGGACTTTTGCAACCTTTGTTTTTGACTCCTCTGGAATGTGACACATTGTTATCGCAGTTGCCTAAGAAGGCTTTGGTTGCAGGTTTATCATCTACTCCAGGCTCATGAACTATTTCCCTGGGGACCACGCTGCATTCTTGATTTGCATGGCGTCTCGTGGCCAGCCAGCACCATTCAATTCCTGTCCTCTTGGCATCCTGTCTTAGAAAATGACCTTCCATTCTCCCTCAGTACCTCCGAGTCGCTATTGAAAAAGCGCCTGCTGTTCAGGAAGACCCACAGGGGTGTCTGGCAAGAGAAAACAGCCTTTGAGTCTAGGAAGTTTCACTGATGCACACACACACACACACACACACACAGAGGCATCTCAGGAAAAGCAGAGATGTTTATGTTCCTGTCTTTGAAATGATAAAGAATACAGAAAAATTCCAAGTATGTACAGTATGAAACAGGTGCAGAGGAGCCCAGCGGCACACAAAGGGCCACGCGTAAAACCCCAGCTTCCAAAACCACGGCTTGGATTTGCGCTTTGCAAAGTGCAAACTCGTAATTTATTTCCAACATACAGTTGGGCAGATGCCGGGTTGGGGGGTTGTGTGTATTTTTATTTTATTTTATTTTTTTTTAAGAATTTAGTTTGGAGAGGAATAAAAAAATAAATAATCCCTTTTTAGGAATTCATTGCCAAACTGTCAAGGCAGTTCTTCAATGGTAATACTGTAGACATTAAGACACTTGTAGGCTTGGCAGAATCCCTATAGAACAACATTTTTAATCCAATATCCACTTAATTATCTTAATTAAGGACACAAGTAAATCTATGTTAAATTTTTGGGAGCAGGTGCCTACTAAATCCTCTGCATAGCATAATGACACTCTAAAAACCACATTCTGCTGATAGGAAAAACTTTTATTTCCTTAATAATCTCAGAAAAAATGTCAATTGTATTTTTTTTTTTATCCATGAGAATTTTTGTAACGGCACAGAAAAACATTTATTTTATCTTCTGCTCATTAAACTGACATTCCAAACTTTACCTACACATTCCCAATTGAGAAAATGGGACAATAAGTTCCTGATTTATTTTGTAGCAGTTCCTTGCAAATCTTACAGTTCCCAACTTAGCAAGATGGGTAAATGCATATTAAGCTGCATGCATATTGTTTTCAAGGATTTAAAGGCAGTGTACATACATAAGTTCCTTGCCGATGTGTGTCAAACTCTAACCAGTTTGATATTTTTAAGAAACACAGTCTAGCTACATTTTATAAGAGCATCGCTTGTATGGAAGGCCAGTCTGTAGGGAACATATGCATGTGTATGGTGATTTTTAGAACACTTACACATATGAGTATGCACATGAAGTCCCTGCAGCGTGGTGAATTTAGGAAAAAAAAAAATCATGTTTTTAGTGGGTATAGGCTGGACAATGTAAAACATAAGTTTCAGATCATAGAATTGTCAAGGATCTCTCAGGGAAAAGAGGAAAGGAACAATTTATTCTGCCTATTGCACTCCTACTTGGGCTGCACATCTGGGATTAGAGGCACTGCTAAGTAGTTAGTGACCCTAAAAAAAGCATGGTTGGGTGGGTCTCTGACCACAGCCCTTTCGCTCACCTGGAGGGCAAGGAGTGTCCTGGGGCACAGCAACCAGGTGCCTCTGCCAGGGCTGTGTTTGCTCTGCGGGTGCCGAAGGCGTGCAGCTCCTCATGCTGGAGATGGGGATGCCTGACTTTAGCCTGACTTCAGCTGCACATCTGCATCTCCCCCCCTCCCCAGCTCTGGTTCAGCCTTACTAAGCAGCATTGCACTGCAGCTAGCANTTTTTTTTTTTTTTTTTTTTTTTTAAATTAATTTATTTTCTGAAGTGTTTTCTAGAATGTTTAAAAACCCAGCTAAGGAACAGTGCCCTAGGAGACCTTGGCTCGCTACCCAAGCGTTTTTCACTCATGTTTCGGTTTCAAAAATAGCTCTTGTTGTTAAGGCTAATCTCAAGACAATAACAAAGTGATGATGATGATAAAGAAAATAAAAAAATCTCCACCTTCCTCAGAGATTGGGTAGAAGTTCATACCCCGATCTTTCTTTCAAATGTAGCCTTTCCCCATCCTAGCTTTTAAGGCAATTTGAGTGTTGTTAACGGCTAAAAAAAAGTCATATCACTGTGGCACACCAAGCAGGAGATTTTTTTCTTATTGTTTTAGCACCAGAAAAATCCCAAACAGTAGATTTTGTTCTCCTCAGATATTTATCTTCAGCACTGGCAAAGCTGATACCAAGAGCCAGAGGCTTACGTCCCCAGGTATGTGCTTTTCCAGTCCCCTCAATCTCAGCAAGTTTTAAGGCTGAGTGCCACCTTGATGGTGGTGGGCAGGTTTGGGGGTGGGGGAAAGACCTTAAAACTACAAAACCTTTCCCTGATTTCAGACTTAGGGGGCATCCTGTTGCTGCTCCATGTCTAGCTGGGGCCAGGGAGGCCTCCTCACCTTCCTTAACAACTCTGTTCTTGATCCTATTCCCAGGTCTTTGCCTCGGATACTAAAAGCCAGTGATGCAGCACGCCTATGGTCTGACATGGTTATAGGGTCCCGTGCTGATTTTTATGTTAATCCTTTGATTTGGTTTAATCATGTAGGTTTACATTGATTACACAATAAGCTCTTCAGGTGCATCTAATTGCAGTCAACTATCACCACTTTACTACTTAGTCATGTTTGTTCTGACAAGTCCTCAGAACTTGCTATTGAAACAAAGCAGTTGGGCTTTCTTCTTATTAAAAATAAAACAATGAAAATGTCAGTAATTCCTTTTCCCTCTCAGGAAATGTTTAATGGATGTGGTTTGAAGTTTGTTGTTTTTTCTAATCTCTCATGACATTTTTATGTGCCTGTTGAATAGAAAGCTGTAAACAAAAAACTTTATATATAATGCTGCTGAAAACCTTTGGTAACAACTTTATATTTACAATTTTATATTTAAAACTCCCTATTCTTTATTATTTGAAAACTAAACAAAAACACAAATATTTTCTCCAAAAGTGTTTTTGCAGTTAAAAATTTTCCAGCAGACAGTATATCAACATTTATAACGCTGCTTTGAAAATTTGTTTTTGATTTAAGCAGTGTTAACGATAGGTGTTCAATCAACCCTAATTATTACAATAGTCATTGATTTTTGGAGGGCAGGCGTACTCAATCTGAAACATGCTGCAATTTCTCCCCCAAACAAACTTTTGTTTATCTGGTAATGATAGAAAATTTCAAATTTTATTATAAAATACTGCTGAATTAAACTGTTAATCTGAGCTTTAAGCAGATTTGAAATCTGGGAGGTTTATTGCTAACTGGGATAGAAAACCTAGTTGAAAACGATCACCCGGATTACATTGGGAGACTGCTGATGGTGATTTCAAAAAAAANGTATTTCAAAAAAAAAAAAAAAAAAAAGACAAGAAATTGCCCAATTGGACTAATATTGGCTCTGTGTATATTATCTTTTCATTCCTGAGCAGTTAGATGATGTTTCTTTGCTGGAGCAATTGCGCATTCATCTCCCCAGGGACCCATGTCCTCATGTAAGTGTTAACACACATTCCTCTCTAAGAGTTTTTGGGCATGTCCAGCTGAGGTCACTTTAATTAGCGATAGAAAAGACCCTTTGGATCACCATGTCTTTCCCTTTGCCAATGTAATCCTGTTGGGTTTTTTTGTTTTTGGGTTTTTTTTTTTTAGGAGGTGTATTTACAATTGATTTAACAAAGCTTTGGAAAAGTGACTCAAGATGAGGCAACTGCTCTTCACTAGGGACACTGTTCCATGTCCAATAAACCAAAAGAATAGTCTTTTTTTTTTTTCTTATGTTTTCTTACATTTTTCTTTGCTGCAATTATTTTTTCATCTGATAGGCACCTGAGAATCCCCAGTAACAATTACATTTGGAGCTTGTCTGTCATTAACGACTTCCTACTTCTTCATGCTGTGCGTTAGCTCACTCCCTGAGTAGACATTTGGTTCAGAGCTCGGCACATGTTGTGGACTTTCTTAGTTTTTTATTACTCTGTTGTTGAGCCGCTTTCTTTCCTGGGAACTCTTAAGCTCTCCTGGGCTCAAAGTCAAGTTTGCTCCATGTGAACAACAGCATGTCAAACAAAGTCAGACCTGCAAGGAAAGATTTTGGTTTGAGGGAGAAATGTTTGTTTGTTTTTTTCCCCAAGTTCTTCTGCTACTTCTTGTTCATAATACTGTTTCAGTTAAATTATGATTACAGGTCAACACTATCTCTCCCCAACACCTCTTTTGACTAGATTTAAAAGATTGATTATGAGCTCACTTAGTCCAGGCTTACATCATTGTAATTCCATATGGTAAAACCATAACTCTGTTGAAGGCAATAGCAGTTTTTACATGGTTTCCCTGGACTTAACTGGTACAAGTCAGACATGAACATGTCCATTGTCACCACGTGTACTCTCTTGTATGTTCTAATGCATCTATTGACCAAGAGTGGTTTTTCTTTCCCTGCCTTCTTCACTGGGTACCAGGTGATGGGAAAGCTCCGTGTTCTGTCATCTTTAAATAAATACCCTTGTAGTTAAAAAAAGGAAAAAAAAGCAATTGTTTTCAAAAGCTTGATGAGAAGGAAAGTGCTTTCTAGTTGTAAGTGGTGGTTAAGATATAAACAAAAAGAAGCAGGAGATTTATTTTTTAAAACCCCCATGTTCGTAGCTGATTCTGCTTTAGCAGTAGGGTGGGCTGGATGATCTCCTTAGGTTCCCCCTCCAACCTGTGTTAACCTGTGATACTTTGAACCTGTTTGAGGTGACAATGGATAATCTTTGCTTGAGGAAATGGATAACCATTGCTTGAGGAAATTTCAGTAAAAACTGATGCAGTAGAAATTCATTGTCTGCTTCTCTCTTGCATAGCTGTTGGTTGGTTGTTTTTTTTTTCACAGAAAGAGCCACAGGATTTTAGAATTAAATTTTTTTTTAATAATTCTCAGAATTTATCACCATATTTTCTTTGCTCTTTTCTGATATCAGACACTGTAAGAGACCATAGTTTTGTCACTGGGAAGCTAAATCGCCTGCCAAGCTCTGCTTTACAGTTAAATTGTTGCTTTTACAGAGAAGATAAAAGCTCAAAAAAGAAAAAAAATCCCACAAAACCACAGCAACTTTCAAATAGCATGCAGACAGCAGGGTGCCTTATAGACATCCATGCTTACACAGTCACCTTTTGAAATACCAGCAATTATACTGCATGAGGCACTCTTGCTACTCGTGTGCCAGTTGTCAGTTCTTAAAAGATGACTATTAGTTATATTTCCTCCTTGTGAGACACTATGAAATTGCTTAGCATTTTGTGCAAGCAAGCGTGTTTTAGAAAACACATATCCCTTTAAAAAACCCAAACAAACAAAAAAAAACCCCGAACAACCACCACACAACCAAACAACTTGGCATCTTTAAGTGGTGTAGGATACCCATGGCATAAATAAAAGCTCACTTTCTGTTGCTGGAAAGAGCTGCTGTCCGTACTGCCACTGCGGCCTCACCAGTCGAAGAGTACCGTGGATTTGTTTGACATGCAGGAGACTGCAAGGGAAGAAAGCAAAGGTGAGTTGTGGAATAAAAAGTAATTCTATGTCACCAACTCCAGTGCTAAAATATTTTTTTTTTATCTGTTACACAGAGTTCTAATTCCTGTCCTTATGCCACTGTGGATTTTTTTTAAGTACTTCTTAAAATTTCTAATAAGAGTTGCTCTTTTAAGTTCATTGAAGTCTTTCACCCAAAGTGAAAGAAAAGTCTTGAAAAGCTGACTCAAAGGCTGTGAAGTAACATTGTGCTTTCTAGAGGTCTCTTCGTCCTCATGTTGTTCTCACTGTGTACTCACGGAAATTGGGAATGCGGGGACAGACTTAGCAAAAGGGTTTGGTTTGTGGGAACTTCCAAATCTCTCTCCATTACATTCCTTTCTTCCTGTGTGGCTGGCATTAAAGAAAGAAATGGAGAAACTGAACTGGAGAAATGGAATAGAAGAGGTAGAAAGAAATGCTATTCTTGGGGGGCACTGGAAACAACCAACCAAACAAAAGAGCTTTCCAAAATATCAACCAAGGCTTTGAATTGTTGTCCCTTTCTTCTACTTGCAGAGTGTGTAACAGCAAGCCAGCTAAACAGAAAATAAATGGGCCCTAGTCTCATAAGGGTCATTGCCAGGAGGGGGCAGAAAGTGGACATGATATTTTTTTGCCCGTATTTCAGTTGTAGAGCATCCTCGTGTGATCTGGCTACCCCAACTGACAGCATTCAACCTCCTGTGTCACCTTTCCCCGCACTACGCAGCCGTGCCATGACTGGATGCTTCATGCGACCGCGGACTGAACCCGAGTCTGGATTCATTCAGCAAATGGTACTCACTCAATAACATTCACTTGTCCCTGTCCACTGAGGAGCAAAAGAAGCCTGAAACGGGAACATCTCGCGTCCTGGCCTTCCGCAGGAGCTCTGTGTTTTGCAAGCCCAATGTTAAGTGATTTCTTGTGCCTGTCAGATTTAATTACAAGCGTTTTCAGAGCACAGCAATGAAGTAGCTAGCAACAAATCTCCAGTGCAAAACTAATCTAGGCCACTAATTCTTCCTTCTGATATGGATTTGATACAGTGACAGACCAATTGTATTAGAAATTATACTCAGCGAGTAGTACCCATTTCTTTCTGTTAGCGGCACTGGTTTTAACAAAATGCCAACTGTTCTGTGCTGTCAAAGAAACACAAAAGGTTGCTCATAACAGGCAAACTGGGTGGTGTTTCTCTCACACAGAGTCAAATGAAATATGGTTGATTTTTACCACTGTGAATGGGTTCTGAATGTACTCTGTGTCTCCATCTGTTGCCCAATTTAGGTATTTACAGTCTTTACTAATATAAAGATTAGGGAGGGAATTAAAAAAGTAGGTATAATGAAGGGAGTATTAAAATTTGGTTTTATTAAGAACAGATAATATTTTTTTCTCTTAACTTCTGAACTGTCAAATTCCAGGTACAAGTCACAATAATCACAATGGCTTCATACCTACTGCTTCGGAAGAATATTGCTTGTTATTTGCGTTTGAGGAGGGAAAATCTTCATCATTATGGGTGAGTAGTCACAGAAAACTTGTATTAAATCAAAGCTAATCAATACTGTGCTTAAAAACACATTACCTGGGAAAACAAAACAGGTGCTTGAGAAGAGGAATACTAATTACCATTCTGTTACCAAAGTTAGTTAGTTCTGGCACTTTTTTTTTTTTTTGAGGAATGCTGAACAGATTTTCCCCCTTATTTTTTGAGAAAGAGCAAACAGACAATTTTTGTTCTATCAGGTCTGACCTCTGATCTCTTATCAGAGAATTGCCTACATCTTTTTCTGTATTTTTTTGGGGGGGAGGATTCCAAGAATAGCTGTCTCAGGGGACCTGGCTCCAATTGTTCTGACATCTATAAAAGTCTGATTTCACTACCATAATTCTTCACCTTTAATTCTTGAGAAAAGGATAAATTTTACTGTTTAATTAAACTGGATGTGATTTTTGGTTTGGTTTTTTTTCTGTGGCTGCATCTATGAAAAAGAAGGTAACCACTCTGCTACAGGCACGAAGTGTTTTGCTAAAAATAGACCTGTGTGGCCCATGAATAAACCTTGCGTGCAACAGGTTTTGAGGAAGGGATGGATGTAAGGACAGCTGACATCCTTTTCTCTCAAGCTAAAGAGCTCAAGAGGAGCTACTTAAGGCTCCTCTATATGGAGAAGCTGTCGAGAAATAAACCAGTGGGGGAAGTTAAAGAACAAAAGCCGGTCTCTGGGAAGAGGCTGTTGTTCCAGGAAGACACCAGTGCTCCCCGCCTAACACCTCTGGGGCACCTGGTTTGATTCCCTTCCAGAGATGCTCAAGGGCTTTAACAACTGCCCTGTGTCACCCGAGTACCTCACCGCGTGCGTAGCCTTAGCCGGCCACCACACTGAGGTCATACCTGGGCTTGTGCTTCTTTGACTGTGCGAGTGTGAGAGCTAATCATGGGCTGTGCACCAGACAGTTTTTTACAGAGTACAGTAGCTGTATTGCAAGCTCCTAATTTTTTTTTTTTTTCTGTGAATTGTGGTGGTAGCTCAGTTTAGGCACTTCTTTCTAGTGTCATTTAATTATAAGAAAATCTGGATATTTTTTTTCCCCATAAATAGAACACAAAAGTCGGGGGGTGGTGGGGGAGTGAATATTCTAGTCATCGTTTTGCTTCTGAGAAAAGCATAGGACCTAATGGGTTGCTGGGCAGAATACAAAAAGAACCCAAACTGAAGTACCTTTAATGCCATGGTTTTTCAACGTGGCATTTAAAGACAGTGAAAAGCAAAGCTTATTAGTAAGCTGGATCTCTAGGAGGCATAATTAAACTGAACCAAGCAGGGCTTAAATAGGTAAGACTATCCACATAAGAGTTTCCAGGTATTGATTAGATCAATTAATAAGCCATTTTAAGCAGACCTATTGCAAATTTTGAAGATCAGCATTCGTCGCAGTGATGCAAACATAACTACCTCGTGCTAATTCCTAAGAACCAAAAAATGACAGGCTGAATGAGAAAGTAAAATGGACTCACTCGGTGACACAGTCACAGTTCACAGTAGGTGAAAAGTAAATAAGAAAACAGCCATATGGAGTGATGTGTCAGGTAATAATCGCTTTATGTAGATTATCAGATATAACCATTTTATCAGCAGAAGAAGAAAGTTTTGTTAATTTGCAGGGGCCAAAACTTTGGTGTCGTTCACGCATGACTATTGCCAGCGCAACTAAGAACAGATTTTGTTCCACAATTTGTCTTCTGTGTGCGCTTCTATTTCAAAATACCCGATTGTGTGCACGTGTGATGAAGCTGTTTGTTTCTTTAGAGTCTGGATGAGAGTGAAAGGGGAACAACATCCAAATCCCTTTTTATCTCTCATTATTGTTTTGGCACAGGAAGAACTCTGTCAATTGTGGTATTTGAACCCACTGGCTAAGAGCAGCCTGGCTTGAGGTTGAACTCAATGCAGCGCGGCTGCAAACAATGTGCTTTGTCCGTTCAAGCGGTGTCTCTTTGCTGTAACATCATTTACTGCCGCGTCGTGGCCAAGGCACACCCATGTCACCCCTGTCAAGGTGTCCGTTTATGTGGGTACAGCGATAGGATTTAATTCGGCTGCCTACGCGGTGCAGGGTCGCTGCTCACCACAACGCCACAGTAAACTGCTCCGAGCTGGTAAGCTGGCAGCAGGGTTTGGGAGAAGGGAGGGCAGGGGAGGGAGGTGAGCGTGTGTGTGAATAAAACAAATAAGGAGCTGTAATTACAACAAGTGTGCTTAGCTTGATTACTTGATAACCTTGGTTTTCAGCTCACTATGACGATGTGAACTTTGTGGCCAAGACTTTACTGAAACAATAGATATAGCTGTGTAACCTTTACTAATTAAAACCGTAATAATGGCATGTGACTGTATGGGACTGCATAGTTGAGTGGATGGCCAAAGTTAAAGCTCAGTGCAGAGGAAACACTTTTTTGCATGTATTGATCCAAAGCCCAGTAAAGGCAAAGGGAATGAAATGAGGGTCTTGTACCGAGAGCCAGGAGACCCAGATCCCCTTCCGATAAGTCTGTAGCATTCTGGCCAGGCCTTTTATCTTCATGTGTTTTAAAACTAGCGTTTGGGTTTTGTGCTTTTCTATTGGAGGGTAATCTGGCATGAGACCCCTATTGACCCGGCCATGTCAGTCAACCATTCCCCTGACTTCTGATGTGCTGAGTCGCGCTGACAACCCAGTCCAGACATGTTTTCACACGCACCCATCCAGAAGCAGTGGCTATCATGGAGAAACCAGGGTCTTCTCTTTTCAAGACTCTGTTTCACTGCTTGTAAAACGTGGTACTAAAGTTTTTATCCCATTTCTAGGCTGAATTAATATTTTTTGGAATATTTAGGTTTTCTTAGATGAAAGAGCCACAATACAGAGTTACGTTGTGCCGGGTCAGCAACTCCAGACTTAAACTGACATGATGCCACTAACTTCAAATAGAGCTATGCTGACACCCAGCTGAAGTTCCTATCCAAAGTACCTGGAGATCTGTTCAAACATAGTATTGTTTAATATGTTCTTAGGAGGAAGGTCAATCTGCTGAAATAGAATTTCTGATTATTATTCTCTGACATTTCCTCTTGCTTAAAGCTCCAAAGAAGCCATGTCCCTGGGATACCAAAAAAAATCTATTCATATATGGCAAACTATAGATCTTTTCCTGAATAACTTTTCATTAGGTAGGGTTAATGATGTTTTATAAAGTTTCCATGTTTGCCTTGGAGCAGGAGTTTAGAACAGGAGAAGGAAGAGGAATGGTACTTCCGGGAGGTCCTGAGGGGAAGGAGGAGGGAAACTTTGAGAGGGAATATGGCTTTTTGTAGAGGGTGGATGATTGGCATCGGCTAGGGAGTCAAGTCTGGGATGGAGGAGGAGGAAAGGAGGAAAAAAAAAGCGGTAGGAAGGCTTCCTCGTTCACTCATTCTATTTAAGACGGACATGGGAAGTCTGAATCCAAGTTTTGAGAGAACACTTCCAACCCCTCCATGGGACAAGGGCGTGCCCTGGAATAGAAGTTGAGAATTTGAAATGACAACAGATTTTTTTCCTAAAGCATAGGGCAGAAGTGGCACCTACTAAATTCCTTTTTCAAGCAATTGCAAGCCGGGTGAAGAACTGCATCCTTTGTGTTCTGTTTTCTCTCCCCTTCAGCAGTCGCTGCTGGTGGAGCTCACCTGAGGTGCACAGGTCCGCTCCCCATCGGATGGGTGAGCCGTTGGTCCTCAAAGCTGCAAGCCAAACCAGGAGCCGGCCGCGTAACAGCGCGCTCGTGTTGCTTTGGCAGCGATGGAGCGAGCCGCTCTCCTCCCACCCCCTCCCCTTGACTCCATCCTCTCCTCCCACAGGAATACCCTAACCGGGGAAGTATGCACCGGGCTGTTTAGCGAAGGGGTCAAATCCATTTGGATGAAATTCCAGGGCTGCGGGGATAACAATGGCAGGAAGCGAGGTCCTTGAGCTGCCCCACGCTGCCCGCCCATAGCAGCACGATGTTGATGGACGTGGCCCGCTGCCGGCCGCACCACGCTGCCAGCCCTTGGGAAGCCCTGGCTGCTCCCGACACCGCAGAGAACCGAAAGCTCACCGCAAGTGGAGATGAGCAGCAGGAACCCCTCCATAATTTATGAAATAATTTTATGACTGCATTGCTTGCCCAAACCTAAATGTCCCCCTCAACCATTTGGGAGTTTTAGGTTTTTTTGTGTCAGCAAGTGGTGAATTCCCCTTCGCCCCTTGCTGCTTTCCCACAGGAAAACCCTCCCCAGCAACAGCACGCTTTGCATTACAAGCCCCAGGTCTCAGATATTTTCAGTCTGTCTGAGGGAAGTCACAGTTTACTGATTGCTTCTCGAGGCGCGCAAGGCAATACACAAATACGATACAGCGCACAAGTTTCATAAGCTTGTTACTGATGTTCGACGCAATGGTTTCTTTTCCATTCCTTCAGCTACTGTTTTTTCTGCTCTGTTCAAACTCCCCATCAGTTAAGATAGGTGTGCAAGTGGACCAAATCCAGGGCGTGAGGCCGCATCTGGCATTTGCTACAGCAATGTCGGTGCTGGAGCCTGGGAGATGTTCCTCTGTCTGGCTCTGACCCTGAGACGAGGAGGAGGAACAACTGGAGGGTTAGTCCAAGTTAGAAACAGCTTAAGCACATTTTTTCATTGCTGACATGCCACGCAGTGCTCCAGTTGCCTGATAGCGACTGTATGGGAAAATTCCGTCTTATCAATTTGTTAAAAAATGCCTGTCTCATCGGGGAATAGGAGACAGCACTCGCATGCACAGACAGACAACGTAGGAGTGCTTTGTGAGTGCTCTGATAATTGGGAAACTCCAAACCCCAGCAACTAAGCAAAACAAACCAGAAACTCCTAAAAGGCACCACCACCACTAAAAGGAAATGCATTTTTTTCTGTCAGCATCATGACCAGATCAACCTCATTTCCCTTCTCACTGTTTTGTTTGGGTTTTTTTTCCAGCTGATGACAAGAGTACACTGGTGGAATGATGTCCCACAGTTTCCTCCAAGTCGTTTCCTTTTTCTTCAGTTCTGGAAGCAGCTTGCACAGTGTGGACTCGGGTGGCCCAACCTGGACCCATGTGCTTGTTTCTCTTGACATATAGATGCCGGATCCCCCGAGGAGGAGGTCACTGCAGCTGTATGTTCAGTGGAACATACTTTTACAATGAGCATATAGAGATGCCACCAGGGACAGAGCTGGGGGATGCATCTGAATGGCACAGGCTTTGCCTACAGATGGTGCTTTACATGGGTCATGTTTTTCTCCCTTATAAGGGACGGTCATATTTAAAGAGAGAGCATAACTGAGTCTCTCCCACAGTCTGGTCCTGCTGGCCACTTGGGATTTGGGGTTTTTCTCTTTCTCCCCTCCCCCCGTGTTTCTCTACTGTTCTTCTGTGACCTTCTAACACTGCAGATCATTTATCAAATAGCCAGTGATGGCTAAGCAGAGGCCCATTATAGCAGCCATTTGCATCATTTTGTTAGCAATAAATATGCCGTGGTTAGTAAATATGTTGTAACTGGATAGCATTACATGGAAACATGAGCTTCGGTATTTGCCAGAATTTCAAATTGGACTTAAAAAAATAGCTTTCTTCTGAAATAGTTGAGGTGGCGTGAGCGTGCCCATTTTGGTTTTTCTACACCTTTGATACAGCTCTAGATTTGTGTCAGGATCTGGAACTGAGACTTGTTGTGAGTAAGTAGACTGACTAGCAGTAGAAATGTTGAAACTTGAAATTCAAACTCTAACCCAATATACAGTGTGCATATGGATTTGTATTTTCTTTCACAGCTTTCTGTATTGGTATGATAAGTGTATTGCTGACAGAAGATTAATGATCTTTATTTTATATCAGGAAATGTACGCATAGACAGCAGCAATATGAAGTTCCACTGGTTGACCAAGATGCCTCTGCTGTGGCCTGGACTATTGAAAAGCCAAGGTTATCCTTAATTGGTATTTTTTGAACTACAGGTAGGAAATAAATTCCATAACTTAGGGGGCGCTTTGGATCAACTCCGGGCTCTTTTTCTGTATGTTTCTCTGCAAAATTTTGAATTCAGTACAGCCTGCCCATAAGCCAGAGGCTGTGTATCTGTGATGCCTATGATTTCCAATATTTCATCTTCAAATGACTTTTTTGCCCCAACCAGAAGGGGTAGCCACTTTATGTTCCCTCACAAATAGTCGTTCAAACTGATGTTTGTGTCTTGAGAACCAACGCTGCCAAAGCTGTAGTAAAAGTTGAAGGGGAAAAAACCTAAAAGAGACAACTACCTCAGCCTTCTGTATCATTTTCCCTCTTTGCAACTCATTTTCTTTGTAAAATCAGAGCCACATAAAAGCACCATTTAAGGTGCAAAAGTGCAACGACCCTGCTCAAGAATAATATGCAAGTCTTAATGATATGAGTACACAGACAGTATTCAAATATTTGTTTTGTTTTCACCTACACAACAACATAAAAACAGCTGCTTAACTTAAACATTTCACTATCTTTTAATATAAACTCTTCCTCCTAATGTTTTTGTCTTCCATCCCCTGCCACTTTCTTATTCCTCCTCCACCCACTTCCAGTGTTTCTACATGCTTTTCAAGTTGTTCTGCTCCTTTTTGGTTTATTTGTGCTGTACACCATCCATAAAGTCATCTCTGGAACTTATAAGTGCTTTTGCAAAGACAACAGTGGGAAGGCAGTTGCATATCGTATTATTTTTGGCTAGATCCTCCAGGAACAATGGCTATTGTTTGGCAGCTAGACGAGAGGAGGCCGCTTTAGCGATGTAATGGTTGAGAGCCTGGGGGCTGTTCCTCAAAGGGTTGTGAGCCATTTTAAGGTATGTGTGATTCAAGGTCAAAACTATTTGGCAACATCTGTTTTAAAAGAAAAAAAAAAAAAAAAAGAAGGAAAAATAAAAAGGCAAAACAACCCCAAATCCGAGACTATGGGTAAAAACAATGTGCTTTATTAACTTTTGTTTCTTTCCTTTTGCACAAGATTGTTACATGACCAACTTTCTATTTATTCTCCCTGTGATTTTTGACTTACTAGCATGGTGTTGGTCGGTTGTGAGACGATGCAGCGGGGTCAGAGCGGGGGTCTTCTTTTTGGGCTGGGGGTGGTTTGCACTCCCCCATGCGCAAGCAAAATAACGCTGGTGCCCAAAAGCCTCCACCCATGCTCGAGGAGTAAAATGCTTGTGCATCCGCGGCCAAATTTAGGTGGTGTGTGCTGAGATGACTAATTAATTAACACTGCTTCTAACGCTGAAGCCCCCCCCGCCCCGTTGCAGCATCCCTGAACGTAACAGTTACTGTTGAAATAACCCACAGCCGCAGCTTTTCTACAACGGCGTATAACGCTGCAATGACCCCCAAAAAGCGGGGGGAAGGGGAGGAAGAGGAGGAGGGGGGAGTTTGCCCGGGAGCTCCCACGCGCGGCTCCGCGCCGCTCCGCGGGGGCGCGGACAGGCGGCGGCAGCGGCGCCTCCTGCGCTCCCCGCCAGGNCCTTCTCCCCGTCCTTCCCTCCCCCCGGCTGGAAACGAAACGAGTTAGGTTCTGCCATTTGGGTTATTCCTTCGATGGGGCGAAACTGCCGAATTTTGGTCCGGTGTTGTTTTGGTTTGGTTTTGCTTGGTTTGGTTTTTTTTGTTATTTTTGTCTTTCCTGGGGCACGAGAGCCCGGCGGCAGAGATACCCCACTTTAAATTATGGGGTGGTTTTTTGTTTTTGTTTTTGTTTTCTGTTTTTTGTTTTTTTTTCCTTTTTTCCTTTCTGAGGCACGTGGCCAAAACTGTCCTCCTGTCTGTCAGTGTCTTAAGAAAAAGCCTGACGGAAATAAATGCTGAAGCGTGGAGACCCTCCTCTTATACACGCGCTGCTCACTGCCCGCTTTGGCGCTGATGCTGTGGCCGTGCCGCCGTGCACGTGGCTCTCACCTCACCGTCGCCTGGGCCAGCTCTGACCCGGGAGCTGAGATTGCTCCCATCATTTTGGGGAGTTCCCGCTGCTGGCCGAGGCAGGGCAAGGTGATTTGTGAGCTTGGACGAGAACAACCCGAGTCCTTGCAAGCTTCTGGGCGAGAGGTCCATCAGCGTGGCAGGGAGGTGTGCTTGCCCGCTCAGTTGCCCCTGCTGTGGGAATGGTCGCCTCCCACCAGTAGGACGGGTGCCTGGGGACAGTCCCCTCTCTCTGCAGCACAGGGTTTGTAACCTGGGGCATGAACTCTTCACAGATGGACCCTTTCCCTGTGGGCACCTACTCTGCAGCGCGCCTGCCTGCTGTGTCAGAGCCAGGGGATGCTGCTACCGGAGCTTTCCATCCCAGAAAAACTGGGGATTTTTTAAACCCAGGCAGAAGTGGCAGTGTGTTGTGGCAGGTGAACTCTTAGTAGAAAAAGTGACAAACATGCCTTTCACCTGCCAGCTGGCGATGGCATCGTCCCAAGGTTGTTCCTTGCCACAAACCTGAATGAACATCTCAAAAACAAAAAAAAAAACCCAAAACCAAACCCAACAACAACAAAAAAAACCCAACAAAAAAAAACCAACAAAAAAAACAACAAAAAAACCCAAAAAACCNAACAACAACAAAAAAAACCCAACAAAAAAAAACCACCAAAAAAACCCACCAGGTATGTGTTGGTATATGTAGGTTTCTGTCTCTTCTCCTTGAGGAACATAGCCCTTACTGACAGCAAAACCAGACCACCCTACATACTCAAAGGAGGTAGTTCTGTTTGTCTCAGGTGTAAAAAAAGGTGTTATTTTCTTATATAAGTGCTGCTCTCTGGCTAATGAGGGAAATTACCGTCTCAAAGGGAAAGGAGCTTGAAGGTTTGCTAAATGTTTTGAGAGCGTTTGGTAGAAGATGACATTGAAATACCAAGTATTATTATTAAATTTTATAGCTCAAAACTATTATTGAGCCATATCTTAGAGGTTTTACTCAAATACATGTTTTGAAACACAAATGTGTGGAAATTAAACTGAAGAGTATTGACATTAAACACCTTAGGTATTTTGGCTTGCTTTTCAGAAACATTGAACTCCTTGCAGGGTAAAGCCTCTAGAGACTCTAAAAAAGGCAAAAATCTCACTTTAGGAGCTTTTGACCACTGGTCATGAGGTCTGGCCTGTTGTAATTGTATCTAGTTTTTCCTGCTATTTTTTCCAAGCGGTTAATTCAATCACAAACGGTTCTTAGCTGTAAGCAACAGCCTTAGGTCAAGAGCAGGACTTGACATTGAGGTTATTCATATGAATCCGCACAGCCAATAATCTCTTCCTTTGAGGTAACCGGATAATCAGTAAGGTTAAATACTAACAAAAATTATGAACCCATATATGAATGCAATGGTTTTTTCCAATATTTACTGAATAACTTGCCTGGGAAATGGGCCTTAGTTTGGCTCTCATGGATGATTCTAAGCCTCCTCTTACCAATACCCCTGAGACTCTCTGGTTAATTTTGTGGCACAAAATATTTAATTATGTGCTCTGCCAAGTGAATACAAGGTCTCAAATTGAATTTCAGCCTCCCTGGGCAACTATTTTAGACACTTTGGTAGAATGTAAATGCATATTTTCTGCATGTCAGATCCCGGCCCCTTATCCATCAAAGTAAATCTTCAGTAGTTCCACTGAAGGCTTGGAACAATCCTAAATTATGTTATTGAGGTCAGATTGTGACCCCGAAGCTCTGGCAGAGACCCAAACCAAGAAATTTGTGTGGGAAATTGGGGAGGGAATAAATTAGCGCTTGCCTATGCTTTTTGCAAGAGTAAACTGTTACAAAGGTGTGAGCTAAGATGAAAACTCCTAATTGCGGTGGGTATTGCTTTCCAGCTGTTTCTGCTGGAAATAGCTCTCTGTGTGTATACGGGATAGGTTCTTATTTTCTGATAATTTCTGATAGTGCTCTGTATCAAATAACAACTAGTTTTACTTCCCCTGGCTGTCCCCGTCCCCTCATTCCCTCCGAAGAAAAATCACTTAATCTTGTAAAAAAGGAAGTGCAGGCGTAGGTTCTAGTTTGTGGGTTTTTGCTCTGGTGAGTTTAAACCTTCGTTTTCTCTCTCTGCCAAACAAAAGTGGCAGGTCTAAACAGTATTAGGTAATTGTGGTTGTCATACTGCACATTGTACTGTGGAAAAAATTAATTGCTGTTTTTTTGCCCGAGGGTTTAAGCAGTGGGCCCTTCGTCTGACTGGGAACATGTCATTTTTCTCCCGATTGAGACCGCGTACCGTGGAGCAGCATGAAAGGATTCCTGTACAGCTGCGCTGGGTGAGTGGGCGGGCATCTCATTCAGTAATAACATCTAATTTATACAGCCATGAAAATCTACAGCTATAAATAAACAGTTCTGACTGACTTTGCACCCAACCTCAAAATAAAATGAGAGAGAGAAAGAGAGAGAAACGGACTGGAAAGAGAAATCTCGTGTAAATGTGGTAAAGGCCAGATCCTTACTCGGAGTCCCTCGCTCACGCCTTTTTGAAATCACAGGGAAAATGTCGGTTTGGGAACAACGACGCACGCTTTCTTCCTTACGGGCTTTTGTGTGCGTCAGAGAAAGGAGCAAAGCAAACCCGAGATCCCAGCGGTTGTGTTTTGGGGGCAGGCGTTCCTGATCGCTTTCCCAAAGCGCGTGACGGGGGTCCAGCCTCTCCGCGCTGGACGTAGCAGTGAGCAGTGCCTCTTCTCAGCCCTTTTCGAAGAAAGAAACAACCTCCTTCCCCCTCACCCGGTTCTCTTCAACCCCCGGTAGTCCAGCAGCACAGGCACCGTGCCAAATCCCAAAGGTAATCCCGGCGCGAGCAGGAGCCGAGGACGAGATCTGCCCTTCAGCTCCTCTGGTTGGACATGGGAAGAACTGGGCCCCCTCCCTGTCAGGGCCCAGGCTTTGGTTTGAGTTTCTGACATTTAAACTGTTTACACTGGACTATCAGTACAAAATAAAATAATGAATTTAAAAAAAAAAATAAAAAGAGAGAGAAAAATACCCAACAAACCTGTACAGAGAGTCTCCTGAGCTTTTTTCTCTTCCCTAATTCCCTTCATGATTTTTCTCCTGTCTGCCTCTCTGAAATATTTCCGTTGCCCAGCACCTTTCAGCTGAATTCTTTCCATGTTCTCCTTTAGCTTCATCAGAAAAGGAGGGAGGGGTGTGTGTGTATGTGTGTAATTGCTTACATTCATTCCCCTTGCAAAGTTAGCTGGGGCGAGTTATCTAGATAAGCTGGGAGTTATTGAATGCATGCACATTTTTCAGTGAGTTAACTTAGTTTACAGTCTAGCCCTACTACGTTAACTTCCCAGGCTAGAATTTTATCAGGTGCTTAACATGTGAGAAGAACGATCTTGTGTATACACTTTTTTTTTTTTTTTATTGCTCACAGGCGCCTTACAACGTGTTTCGTTTTTACTAAGCTCCAGCAGCATTCGAAAGACGAAAATAACACCCCCGTGAACTGTGTGCACAGTAGCTCTAAGCTAGGGCTTTTGGCGATGAAGATCGAGTTAAGGCATTCAAGTACTGCAATTCAAGTACTAGTTTCAAATCCTCATTTAAATGCAAGGCTAATAACGGAGATCTTTCTTTTTTCATGTTGACCATTAAGGAACGCTTACTCTCCTGTTGGTTTTGCCTGTTTATTGGAGTTTGCAAAGCAGATCTCCAGTGTTTTAGATGTTAACAAGATGTTGAGGCTAATAACAGAAATCAACTATATTGAGCAAGATTAGTAAACATGTGAATGGAGTATAATTATATGGCAGGCAGCTTTATGTTAAACAGTGCTTTAAATTAACATGCTTTCTGTCAAAGCAATCATACAGTCAGTATAATTAGGTTACTTTTGCTGCGAGATTAACTGAAACCAAGAAAAGGGAAGAAAGTGTTGTGTTCAGATTTCCTGTTAAAATGGAGGGGAGATATTATGCATATTAATATTCCAGAATGTTTCTCGTTAGAAGAACTTGGCTTCATGGTGAACTTTCTGAGCAGACATTCCTAATTACGGCCCTTGTTAGCCCAATTTGTTATCTAGCTAGCTTGGAAGTCACAGCACTGTTAAAATTATCCCTCCTCTTAATTTTTTCCAGACTTGATGAAGGCCGATCCAAACAAGAGCTGGCTTGCATTCACAGGTCTTTACAGAGTGGTGCCAAGCTCATGAGGGAGTTCGTTTACCAGTGACGAGGTTTAACCATGGACACATCCTCACGCACATTGTGCAAGAGATGAGAAATCTGTGTAAACAGATGAACACAATTTTCTTATTCATAGCAGTTGCAGAGTTATCATGTAAGAGGCAAACATTTCATATTTTCCACCAGTTTTCCATATGTCTGATGACATAATGGCTTCACCAGAAGCTGCAATGCATTGGAGAAAGGATTTATCACAGCTGCATTTATTTTCCTCTACTTCATGGCTTCAGCATTCATGGAGAGATTGTTTGGCTTGAAGAGGAGGATTCACTTGCCTTTCCGCCTGTAGTCCAGTATTACTATTGAATCTCCTGTTTGGAGGCAGAGGAGAAGAAGTTATNTTGGAAAAAAAAAAAAAAACAACCAAAAAATGGCACAACAAAGAAGCCCTCTCACAGATCAAGCACGCTGTTTGGAAGAGGATCTGAACCTGGTCCCAGCTTTCCAAAATCCCTGGGGATCCGAACCTGTCTGAGAGTAGGAGTAGGCTATAAGTGCATGGCTTGGGCCAGCTGCTAATGCTGAAGTGCTGCAGAAGCAGAATGAGTCTGGGATGTCCCTAGCAAGTAAGGGATTACTTGACTACTGAGGAATGATTTTGCCTGCTCATGGCTTGGACGGGCATACTCTTCACTGGATAAAAAACTGGCTGCATGGCCAGGCCCAAAGAATTGTGGTGAATGGAGTTAAATCCAGTTGTGGGCCAGTCACAAGTGGTGTCCCCCAGGGCTCTGTGTTGGGGCCACTCCTGTTTAATATCTTTATCAGTGACCTGGACGGGTCACTGCACCCTCGAATGCACCCTGAGTAAGTTTGCAGACAACACCACAAGTTGGGCAGGAGTGTTGATCTGCTTGAGGATAGGATGGCTCTACAGAGGGATCTGGACAGGCTGGATCTATGGGCCGAGGCCAATGGTATGAGATTGACCAAGGCCAAGTGCTGGGTCCTGCACTTAGGTCACAGCCATGCAGCACTGCAGGCTTGGGGAAGAGTGGCTGGAGAGCTGCCCGGTGGAAAAAGACCTGGGGGTGTTGGTGGGCAGCTGGCTGAAGATGAGCCAGCAGTGTGCCCAGGTGGCCGAGAAGGCCAACAGCATCCTGGCTTGTATCAGAAATAGTGTGGTGAGCAGGACTAGGGAAGTGATTGTCCCCCTGTACCCAGCACTGGTGAGGCCCAACCTCAAGTACTGCGTTCAGTTTTGGGCCCTTCATGACGTGAAAGACATTGAGGTTTTGGAGAATGTCCAAAGAAGGGCAACAAAGCTGGTGAGGGGTTTGGAAAACAAGTCTTATGAGGAGCGGCTGAGGGTACTGGGGTTGTTTAGCCTGGAGAAAAGGAGGCTGAGGGGAGACCTGAACTACCTGAAAGAAGGTTGTAGCAAGGTGAGGGTCAGTCTCTTTTCCAAGTACAAGCAATAGTACAAGAAGAAACGGCCTCATGTTGTGCCAGGCGAGGTTTAGATTGGATATTAGGAAAAATTTCTTCCCCGAAAGGGTTATCAAACATTGGAACAGGCTGCTCAGGGAAGTGGTGGAATCACCATCCCTGGAGGTATTTAAAAGACAGGGAGAGGTGGTGCCTAGGGATGTGGTTTAGTGGTGGTTTTGGCAGTGTTAGGTAGATGGTTGGACTCGATGATCTTAAAGGTCCCTTCCAACCTAACCAATTCTGTGATTCTGTAAAATCTACCGTGGGTCACATCCCTTGAAAATAACAGTGCTTTGCCAGTGTGGAAAAAGTATCTGCCACCAACCAAGCCTAGATTGGTGCAAGAATATGTGAAAAGCTTTAAAATAAAGCTCATCTGAAAACAGCAGCAGATGATTAGTCCTTCAGCTTAGATATCTGGAGCATCCTCACATGTCTGGCTAGGATGGCAGAGGACCTACCAAAGACCAACAGCTGTCTGAAGCACTAGCTAGGGACCAGATGTGCTTCCTTGGAGCACCAAATGTGGCAACAACTGAATACATTTGGGTACCCTTATCTAAAGCACTGTCTCAGACTCTTGTTTTTCCCTGTTGAAGATTATTTACTCACAGGAAACCCTCTTTTAAAGGTGCTTTCCTTGTCCATAGACCTCAGATGCTCTGAAACACTAATTGCTGTATTTTATTTATCTCCAGTCTGCACTGCATTTGGCAATTGACCTGATATGGAACAAAATCCTGGCATTTCTTCCTTCCCAAATGATCCTGCAATTATTTTGTACTGACCAAATAGTTATTTTAAAGACGAGGGAGAAAAAAACCCACCACAAAACCAGACTAGCCTGTGAGGCCAGGGACAGCATATTAGCAAGCACCTGTTAGTGTCTGGCCTCCAGTGATGAAATCGTAAGCGTTGGGTTGCCAGAGCTTCCGATCAGGTCTCCCTCCAGTGGATCATCAGATAAACTTGTCAGCAAGAGTAGAGCGTGTGACAGATGGTGCAGGTTTCCTTTAAATAGCTAGACTCCTCTACCCGAGGGGTAAACTGCAGCTTGGGGGAGTGACAAATATGCAGGATATAAATATGCCATCACAGGTTTGTGGCACAACTAGGAGGAATGGATGAGACTAAAGTAAATATTCGTATTTAGTTTGCAAACTCTGGGCTGTAAATCCTCTCAAATTTGAGTTCCATTTGTCACTGGCAATATAGTGGAATTGTAGATATAAACATTATTTGTTCACTGAAAGAAATAGATACACCCTGGACTCTTATTCTTTGCTTTTAAAGGCATGATAGAAAAAATGAAGATATCTTCTGGAAAGGAGGTTCAGTTTAAAAATCCCTCCTGGACACTGTAATAACAAAGGGTGGAGTGGAACCTGTGTCTGGGTTGAAAACTACCTGCAGAACATGAGCATTTTAACATTCATGTTAAAACTGCTGTTCATAAGTCTGTACCAGTACAACGGTAGAATGACTTTGTATCCCACACAGTTGTCCTCTGCATCCCTTTATTTGGCACTCCGGTTTCTGCAGTCTCAACAGCTGCTCGGAAGAATGAGAGCATCAAGAATTCAATTGTATTATAGTATTGCTTTGTATCGCACAGATTCATGCGCTGCCACATAGGCTGGGTTTCCCGATAGCTGACTGCAGGGTATTAAGGAAGCTTGGCTTCACAAGCACGTAAATACAAAAATAAAACCCAGGGAAAACAATCACTTCCTAACCCATGTTATATATTTCTGGAAAAGGCATTTAATGCAAAAGTACTCCGAAAAGAGGAGGAAAAATAAGTTAAGGAGAAGATTGCCGTCTAACTTTAGCACAGCCTTAGGTGAATCCATTTCAGCAATGTCTTTGCAAGATATTCAAGAGCTCCCAGAAGATCTGGAGGAGCACGTCCATCCATGCCCTCGGCACAAGGAATTTACTCCACTGTAAGTTTCCTCTTTTTCCTGAGTGCAATGGCTATTATTCTTGTTGTACTGCCTTATCCCTTGCTTTAGAGTATCTTTAATTCCGGCTTTGCCCCCTGCCCACTGTTCCTCAGCCAGCTGCTGGCCACAGCTTTCCCTTCTGGAGGACAGCGAGCATCCAGGTGGGGGCTTGTTGGAGCTGCTGCCCGCTCCGGCAGCCAGCCTCCCTTTCTGCCGCGTGTCGCTCCCAAAGGATGGTTCCACCGTGCGGGGTTGAGCATTTCTCTGGACTTGGCAGAGGCCTTGTGGCTGTAAAAATCTCACAGGTGGTTTGCCCATTGTCCCTCAGCAGGCATTTAAATCACTGGTGGAGTGTGTAGCTGTTGCTAGCTATAGCTCCGGTCCACCTGCATTTCAAAGTATTGAAAAGAAGCAGCTGATGAATGTTTGGGGTTTTTTTCAGGTGTGTTAGATGGAAAACAAATGAATCTGCCCCATCTTCAAATGCTGGTGCCAGAGAAGAGACCTCACCTGAAATGTTGCTCCGTCTGATGTGGAGAACTTTGATCTGAGTTGCTCCTGTGGATCTGATTGTCTCACCAGGAGCAAAACCTGAGGGAAAACTGCCCTGCTTTATTTTTGAGGGTTCTAGTTTGACTGTTCAAAGTAACATTAGATCAGTTGCCTGCGTGATGTTTTCTACCCATGGGGGGAACGGGAGAAGCTGTCACACGGTTCATCTTTGGTACTCAGACCCTGCAGCCAAATTCTTGGCTGAGGTAAATTTGTGGCAGTAAAAGAATCAGCCCATTGTTTCCAGTTATCCTCTTTGGAGTTGCTGTATTGCTCAACATTGTCTAGTACTCTAGAAACTCTGGGATTTAAAACAAAAAAAAAGAGTCATTACTGGTACTATTTTCTGTGCCTCTCAGGCTGTGCAGCTGGGTTGCCTTAGTTACCACCAATCCAACTGTGCAAGGGGAGGGAGAGGCACATGAGAGATAATACATTTTTAAAACCTCCAATACCGTATGAAACAGTTTGTCTATAAATAATAAAACAAATTTAGGGTCTGGCATCTTTTGGTTGTTCTGAAAAGGAAAAACAAGGTCATATTATTTGGCAGCCTGGCTTTTCCAGCTCTCAGAAATGATAGCGCATCTTTTTGGTCAAGCACAGGACATAGCTTTAAAAATTACTTGCTCGGAGCTGAAAGCTGCCATCCATGGACTTTGGAATAACTTGGAGCTAAATACACCTTTAAGAGTGAAAAAGCATAAATATTTACACAGCTGGTTTTAGAAAAAGTGATAGTGGCCTGAAGCTATAAAGGAACATGGAAGAGAGCCCTTATGAAGCGTGGTATGCTGTGGGACAAGCTTCCTTTGCAGCCTACAGTCTGCCACAGGGTGTAAGTCCAGAAGGAAACCAGGCTTGCCGCTCATGGGGAGCTCATGGGGAGCTAATCACTTCTTGCACCTCCGAATAATCACAACTTATCTGGGCACACACTTCAAGTGGGAAGGAAAGGAAAAAAAGCAGCAGCTGCCCTGGAGCCTCTCCCTCTGGGGCAAAGCCCGGTTGCAGCAGCCCAGGCAGGGCGCTCTGCCTTGGCAGATGCCACCAGCATCAGGTCTAATTGCTTGGTGGCTACAGGTGTTGAAGAAGGTGTTTGCAGATGTGCCTGTAGGAACCTATAGCATTTCCCTGTAACTCAAACCGTGGTTTTAGGGGACAAAGCAGGCAGCAAAAGGGAGGGCAGAAGTGCCCTTCCACATATCCTTTCTTTTGGGAGAGGGAGGAGGTGGGCAGGGTGTATGGAGTGAGTGGGTGGGTGGGTATGGAGAAATGAAGAGGTTTGTTCTCTGCCACCACAAATTGTTTTGCTTTGTGTGGGGGGGTTTCTTTTCTGCAGGGTTATTTTAACTGTATCATCTCCCTTATGGTGATGGGAAGGTGAGACAGGAAAGGAGAGGATGAAAAAAGTATGTGGAACCATTCTTGCTGCAAGCAGTAAGGTATGTTGGAATCGTGTCTTCTTTCGGTTTGCAGCTGTTTTTACTCTGGTGATGCTGAGCCAAAGATTTGTCTCAGTCAGGAACATATTAAGACTCTGGTACACTGTAATTTGGAATAGCTTCCCCCTGGCTGTGTTGCAGTGCTTATTGGGACCTTGTTATCAATACCAGCATAAGAAAGCCTCGCCTTTCTCTTGGGTGGACACAGCTGGGAAATGGATTGGGAAAACAGTCCAAGTTGAAAACAGCCCCTGCTCACAAGAAACAGGCGTGTGTGGTGGAGCAGGAAGGAGCTGAGGGGTGGCAGGCAGGAGCTTATTGAGAAGTTATTGCTGCCAAAGCCCCCATATTATCAAACTGCAGCCTCAGATACTGCAGAGTTGCCAGCTATTGGGGTGCAGCTGGCAGCTTCTTTTATCCATGTACAGCAAATCTGGGGAATGCTGCCAGTCCTGGAGGTGAAGAGCTGAGGATGCATGTGAAGTTAGAAGAGTTTGTGCAAACATGGGAAACTGTAACTCAGGGGGAGTGTCCTGTACGTGGATGAAAACACCATCTAATTGTTAAGGCTGTGATTTTGCGGCTCCTTTGAAAAATATCAAGTATGCATGGAGGGGCAGACCCACCACACACAGAGGGCCTCCATGGATTGCAAGAGCACTCCAGACATCAACAGAGGATATCAAGTATGCCGTGTTTATATATATTCTCTGAGGTTATATTCGTACTATTGCAACTGCAGGTGCTTTTCAGCCTTTCTGTGTGCACAGGAAAGAAAGTTGGGTGCTTGCCCTGGTTTCTTTAGAAATCTCTTAAGTTAATCTCTTTCTTAAGTGAGTACATTTAGTCAGCTGTTGAAAATGCACCTAATTTTTACAGTTAATTTGATTTCTGCTTGGCATGACCTTTTGTCCGATCAATTAACACCTTGGAAATCAAATTATTTTAATTCTGATTATCTCCAACGTATGCATCAGGCATACTCTAGGCCTGAAATTACTAATATGTACTCAGTGATGAAAAAATCTGGTATCTAGATGTATCAGATATCAGATCTCATTTAAAGACTTATACTGTCTTGTAGGGATGATGTGGTCTTTGATTAGTAATAGTTACTATTTACGTGATGCCTCTTAAACCAGAGCTAGCGTAGAAAGGCTGTGGATCTGTTTTCGTTTACCAGCAATCTTCATCTCGTATCGTGTTTATGCAAGAATAGAATTCAGCCAAAATTTCCAAACATGGACATGTAGAGCAAGCATCTTATTTGCAAAGGTATCAAGCGGTGAAGTTGGTTATTCAGCACATTTGAAAGTCAATCTGCTGCTTTTAGGTAGCTGAGTACGGATGGTGAGAGACTAGCTACAGACACTCTACTTTGGCTTGACAGGCATGTGAGACTTCACAAAATGGATCAGGCATCAAATGTTCCCAGAGAACAGAGGGAGGTTGTCTTATTTATTTTCAGAGGTGTTTTTCCAGGGCTTTTTCTTTCATCAGAAAGCTAGTTTAAGAAATTGCAAATGTTCACACATTTGTCCTAAATAAAATACACACGTTTTCCTGACAGGAACACTTTCATCCTCAAAAACGTAATCTTGAATGAAAAAGGAGAGAGGAAACCAGAGAGGAGAAGGAATAATAATAATAATAATAATAATAATAATAATAATAATAATAATAATAATAATAATAATAATATCATCCCATGCCAAAACCCCAGAGCTGCTTCATCACTTCTTTCTTTCTTCCAGCTGTTGAATGTGTCTTCTTAAACTACCATTTTTTTTTCCTAACTAACCATTTGTCCAAGGAATCTGTATTTCATTTTCTTTAAATCAATACTGATTATAGCACTACCAAACCAGAGGAGAAGATGGCTGAAGTGCTCAGCAAGATACTTTCCATCATTTACCAGCAGTCCTGACTAATTGGGGAGGTCCCAGTTGACTAGAGGTCAGCAAACATGACACCTATCCACAAGAAGGGCTGGAAGGAGGATCTGAGGAACTACAGGCCTGTCAGTCTGACCTGAGTGCCTGGGATGGCTATGGAACAGATCATCCTGAGTGCCATTACGTGGCACATGCAGGACAACCAGGTGATCAGGCCCAGTCATCGTGGGTTTATGAAAGGCAGGTCCTGCCTGACTAACCTGATCTCCTATGACAAGGTGACCCACTTAGTGGATGAGGGAAAGGCTGTGCATGTTGTCTACCTGGACTTTAGTAAAACCTTTGACACTGTTTTCCACAGCATTCTCCTGGAGGAACTAGCTGCTCATGGCTTAGATGGGTATACTCTTTGCTGGGTAAAAAAATGGCTGCATGGCCAGTCCCAAAGAGTGGTGGTGAATGGAGTTAATTCCATTTGGCAGCTGATCACAAGTGGTGTTCCCCAGGGCTCAGTAACTGGGGCCAGTTCTGTTTA
>VUYV01000492.1:204894-308448 GCA_008711295.1 Anarhynchus alexandrinus | reverse complement strand
GGCTATGGAACAGATCATCCTGAGTGCCATTACGTGGCACATGCAGGACAACCAGGTGATCAGGCCCAGTCATCGTGGGTTTATGAAAGGCAGGTCCTGCCTGACTAACCTGATCTCCTATGACAAGGTGACCCACTTAGTGGATGAGGGAAAGGCTGTGTGTGTTGTCTACCTGGACTTCAGTAAAACCTTTGACACTGTTTTCCACAGCATTCTCCTGGAGGAACTGGCTGCTGGGTACACTCTTTGCTGGGTAAAAAAATGGCTGCATGGCCAGTCCCAAAGAGTGGTGGTGAATGGAGTTAATTCCATTTGGCAGCTGATCACAAGTGGTGTTCCCCAGGGCTCAGTAACTGGGGCCAGTTCTGTTTAATGTCTTTATCAATGACCTGGATGGGGGGATCGAGTGCACCCTCAGTAAGTTTGCAGACAACACCAAGTTGGGCAGGAGTGTTGATCTGCTTGAGGATAGGAAGGCTCTACAGAGGGATCTGGACAGGCTGAATCTGTGGGCCGAGGCCAGTGGTATGAGATTGACCAAGGCCAAGTGCTGGGTCCTGCACTTAGGTCACAACAACCCCGTGCAGCACTGCAGGCTTGGGGAAGAGTGGCTGGAGAGCTGCCCGGTGGAAAAAGACCTGTGGGTGTTGGTGGACAGCTGGCTGAATATGAGCCAGTAGTGTGCCCAGGTGGCCGAGAAGGCCAACAGCATCCTGGCCTATATCAGGAATAATGTGGCCAGCAGGACTAAGGAAGTGATTTTCCCCCTGTACCCAGCAGTGATGAGGCCCCACCCCGAGTACTGTGTTCAGTTTTGGGCCCTCACTACAAGAAAGACATTGAGGTGCTGGAGCATGTTCAGAGAAGGGCAACAAAGCTGGTGAGGGGTCTGGAAAGCAAGTCTTATGAGGAGTGGCTGAGCGTACTGGGGTTGTTTAGCCTGAAGAAAAGGAGACTGAGGGGAGACCTTATGGCTCTCTGCAACTTCCTGAAAGGAGGTTGTAGCGAGGTGGGGGTTGGTCTCTTTTCCAAGTAACAAGCGATAGTACAAGAAGAAACGGCCTCATGTTGTGCCAGGCGAGGTTTAGATTGGATATTAGGAAAAATTTCTTCACCAAAAGGGTTAACAAACATTGGAACACGCTGCCCAGGGAAGTGGTGGAATCACCAACCCTGGAGGTTTTTAAAAGATGGGGAAATATGGTGCTTAGGGATGTGGTTTAGTGGTGGTTTTGGCAGTGTTAGGTAGATGGTTGGACTCAATGATCTTAAAGTTCCCTTACCACCTAGATGATTCTGTGATTCTATCTTCTCAACAGTTTGTAAAACTTTCTGAAGTTCTGTTTTACTCACAGTGCTGCTGCTATGCTTTCGCTTGGATACACTAATGCCTTCCTATAACTTGACAGTAAACAGTGCCATTCCCTAGTCTGATAAACACCATGTGATGCAGGTGTAAGAGTTTTAGCCAGAGAGATTTGTCTTCTCTGGACCCTTGTTTGAGAAGGAATTAAAAATCCAGTGATTATGCTGGTAAGAGGTGCTTCTCGAGCCATGTTAGAGAAATCTGGCCCAGCCTTTTATCTGGTAGGATTGGGATTCTTGCTCCAAATTGTTTTCTGTTTGTTAATAACTGGTTAGGACCTGACCTATCAGACAGCCAAATACCACCCCTCAACCCCCAGCGTAGAAGGGTCCCCTTCCTCTCCCCACCTGCCTAGGAAATCACAGGAATTCATTTTAGATATTTTTTTTTTCATATGGATAGAAGTGAAAAACAAAACTTGGACTGACCCCATATCATACGGTTGAGGAACTCCCCGAAGTTGTAGAACAAGATGATGATGGCAAGGCTACCGGCGAANACTCTTTGCTGGGTAAAAAAATGGCTGCATGGCCAGTCCCAAAGAGTGGTGGTGAATGGAGTTAATTCCATTTGGCAGCTGATCACAAGTGGTGTTCCCCAGGGCTCAGTAACTGGGGCCAGTTCTGTTTAATATCTTTATCAATGACCTGGATGGGGGGATCGAGTGCACCCTCAGTAAGTTTGCAGACAACACCAAGTTGGGCAGGAGTGTTGATCTGCTTGAGGATAGGAAGGCTCTACAGAGGGATCTGGACAGGCTGAATCTGTGGTCCGAGGCCAATGGTATGAGATTGACCAAGGCCAAGTGCCGGGTCCTGCACTTAGGTCACAACAACTCCATGCAGCACTGCAGGCTTGGGGAAGAGTGGCTGGAGAGCTGCCTGGTGGAAAAAGACCTGGGGGTGTTAGTGGACAGCTGGCTGAATATGAGCCAGCAGTGTGCCCAGGTGGCCGAGAAGGCCAACAGCATCCTGACCTGTATCAGGAATAGTGTGGCCAGCAGGACTAGGGAAGTGATTGTTCCCCTGTACCCAGCAGTGATGAGGCCCCACCTCGAGTACTGTGTTCAGTTTTGGGCCCTCACTACAAGAAAGACACTGAGGTGCTGGAGTGTGTCCAAAGAAGGGCAACGAAGCTGGTGAGGGGTCTGGAAAACAAGTCTTATGAGGAGCGGCTGAGGGTACTGGGGTTGTTTAGCCTGGAGAAAAGGAGGCTGAGGGGAGACCTTATGGCTCTCTGCAACTACCTGAAAGGAGGTTGTAGCGAGGTGGGGGTCAGTCTCTTTTCCAAGCAACAAGCGATATTACAAGAAGAAACGGCCTCATGTTGTGCCAGGGGAGCTTTAGATTGGATACTAGGAAAAATTTCTTCCCCGAAAGGGTTATCAATCATTGGAACACGCTGCCCAGGGAAGTGGTGGAATCACCATCCCTGGAGGTATTTAAAAGACAGGGAGAGGTGGTGCTTAGGGACATGGTTTAGTGGTGGTTTTGGCAGTGTTAGGTAGATGGTTGGTCTCAATGATGTTAAAGTTCCCTTACCACCTAGATGATTCTGTGATTCTATCTTCTCAACAGTTTGTAAAACTTTCTGAAGTTCTGTTTTACTCACAGTGCTGCTGCAATGGTTTCACTTGGATACACTAATGCCTTCCTATAAATTGTCAGTAAACAGTGCCATTCCCTAGTCTGACAAACGCCATGTGATGCAGGTGTAATAGTTTTAGCCAGAGAGATTTGGCTTCTCTGGACCCTTGTTTGAGAAGGAATTAAAAATCCAGTGATTATGCTGGTAAGAGGTGCTTCTCGAGCCATGTTAGAGAAATCTGGCCCAGCCTTTTATCTGGTAGGATTGGGATTCTTGCTCCAAATTGTTTTCTGTTTGTTAATAACTGGTTAGGACCTGACCTATCAGACAGCCAAATACCACCCCTCAACCCCCAGCGTAGAAGGGTCCCCTTCCTCTCCCCACCTGCCTAGGAAATCACAGGAATTCATTTTAGATATTTTTTTTTTCATATGGATAGAAGTGAAAAACAAAACTTGGACTGACCCCATATCATACGGTTGAGGAACTCCCCGAAGTTGTAGAACAAGATGATGATGGCAAGGCTACCGGCGAAAAAGGCTGCTAGCCCGGCTGGGCTGAACAAAGCGAAGAGAGGATACACCCACTCTCTTGTTAAAGAATAAATCCACAGGACCCTGGGCAAGGAGAGAAATGATCTTTGGTTAGGACCATTAAGTTAGAAGAACCACTTCATGATTTCTAATGCCTGAGCGGCCAAGTTATCAAAACAATATTGATACAGAGAAAATTAGCTCAGCTGTCAATACATCTTCTCGGCATTTGGGCTATTTGCTGTGAAGCACACTTGAGCTGCTGCAAAATGAGATGGGTTTCAGCGCGGGTTGAAATGCACATGATGTTCTGCTGTCACCCTGGTGGCATTGGCTATTAACTCAATAACATAGTAAAATGCTCAGAAATAGGGATGTGCACTTGGCTATACTAAGTGAAGCATATTCAAATAAGCTCTCACGTATGCGTTTGCTCTTTAGTTACAGCAGCTTTTCAGTCTCTATCCAGATCCTAAGGGTCTGTGGGGACATAAAGTGCTGTTTCCCACTATCCCTATCCTGCCTCTGCTGACCATTGTTTTGGGAATGGAAAGAAGTTTGCAGGAGGCGAGAGGGCAAGGGGAATTCTCCAGCACCTTTTCTCTTGGTCTAAGAGGAGGAGGAGAGAAGGAGCAGGTAGGTAGGAAACTGATGTAGCCGCTTTGCTCCTTTGTGCCAGAACCATTTGCAAAGCACTGTTTGGAAGAGGGAAAGAAGGAGAAGGAAGAGGATTAATATGCCTGCTTTATAAGGCTTCTTTTCTTCTACTTGGGCTCTCCTTTTCTACCTTTTTCTTCTCTCAAAAAATGTCTATTAATGGCTGTCAGTTCACTGATATTATTTTCATTGCTTATGGCTCATAAGAGTGTCTGGCAGCAAATGCCTGGACTTAAGAATAGAAAAATGGTCTTTATATATTAAATATAGGAAAATATAATTTCTTTATGGTTAAAATTAAATATATTTGCATTGAATATGTAAAGAATATAAAAAAATAGGTCAGGTCTCCAGTGATTGTTCTGAGGATGTGCCATTCTAACGATGGGCAGCACTTCCCTAAAAAGAACCTTTGGGTCAAAGAGTCCTAAAAGGTTTAATTCCTGATTAAAAAAAAGCACATCTGAGGAGTATGCCATACTTTCCACCACCAGTGCTAACACGGGAATGTGGTCCCACTCTCTCTGAAGGCACCCAGCCTGCCATCCTGTCCTGAGCATCACGCCTCAGAGAAGTGACAAACAGGCTGTCCCGCCAGCCTGAAACTGTGTCACAAAACTGAGGAATGGGAGAGTGCTAAGGAAAAAAACCCAACTAAACACAACCCATGTCTGAAAAGATGATTTCTCATTTCTCTAGTTAGAGCAGGGAGGGGTAGGACATAAAGAAGGAGGGGTTTTACCTTGCCTGGAAGAGAGAGTTGCTAATCGTCACCCAAGGGGTAGAGCGGAGAAATGGAGGGGGGGTGGCAGTGGAGCTGTCTGGGCTGAGCATGGGAATGTTAAGTGCAGAGACTCATTTTCATGACTTTAAGATAGGTTCTTTCATCAAGCAAACTGGGCTGTGAAACAGCTAAGTAGTTTTGTTTTTTTTTTTTAAAAAAAAAAAAACCACAACCAAACTGCACCAAAGGCCAAAGAGAAGCTGAGAAGAAATACTTACTGAAGACCAAGCGCTGACTGGAGCCCATGCAAACGTCAGCATGTGTTCTTCACTGCATAGGGCTACTATTTTCTCAGTGTAAAACAGACAGTGACAGAAATTGTCTTTATATAATGAAGAACTAATATATTTACTTTATATAATGAAGATCTTGATCCAATTCAACCAACCGGTGTGCCTGATATGGAGCACTTCAACCTGTATTTTTGAGCCTAAACAAATGGCTATGCAGAAGCACTGAAGCACTTTCAGCTTTCTGACTTGGTGGGAGCTATGTGTTGCCAGTTTTTTTTTGTCTTGGGGCGTACCTCCAGATTCCTGAGCTTACTCATTTTGATCACAGAATAATTGACGGTTTTGAGGGTTTTATTTGCTAGGAATTTCATAAATTGCACCCCACGACTTGCAAACACACATTGATATTTCTTATGGGTAATCACCTGTTAAATACACATGAGGGCTGCAGAGGCTTATTATTCTGAAGATTTCATTTTACAAAATTTCAATTTTCACCAAGATTTTACCTTGGATATCAGTGAGTGAGTCAGAAGCAGTCAATGGCCAGAATTATGGGGACATAACAGCCCTGGGTATAACCAAAGTTGCCAAACTGCTATAGAATGGAGGACAGCATATAGACACCAGGGAGAGGTGATGTGCTGTCATAGTACAGCCGGATGCAACTAGAGGATTTATCCTGTCCTCTCATTAACTGTTCATTAATGTTAATGGGACCACTGCATTCACTGAAGGGAAAAAAAAATAAGTATCTCTAGGGAATTATTAAATAGGAAAATCCAAAAAGGAGAAAAGAACATATTGGGTGCATATGAGCTCCCTGAGACTGTGGTTAATTCAAATTAAAAGGTCATGAACTGAAAATGAGCGTGCAGTGAAGGAAAAATACTTTGATCCCTAACAGAGGTGGAATATGGACATATGACAAGAAAGACATCAGTCTCTAGATTTAATTTGCTTTGGGTTTTTTTTGTATCTTAGTTTTGTATACAGAGTGAAATCTAGAAGGATTTATACTCCCTTGCAAAGGTAGTTCAAACTTTTCTTCAAAAACACATGCAAAATTGTGAAGATTAAGATTTATTTTATACCGATCTATTATCACTCAGATGGGAAGGGGCCATCTATTGTTACTTCCTTTGAAGATTTAAAATGCCAGTTCTAAAACTGATAGGTTCTTCACTGTTTTCAATGTGATGATTCCTGGAGTAAGGCATTACTTAATGCAACCAGGAGATGCAAGATCCATCCTTGCAGGAATTAACTAACGTGCCTAACGGTTCTCTTAGCCCTGGTGTCCCGCAACTGAAAACCACCTTTCCTTTTTGAACACGATGGGTATTCCAAGCTATTAGCGAAGCCCCGCTGAGAGGCAGGTACCTGGTGCAAGGTGTCACTGGCTGCTCGGTTTCTCTACTGCCGTGCAGGGACCAGTTGATACCAGGAAGGGGAAGCACAGCAATGACGGTGACAGTTCAAGGAGAGACTTTTAGGAAGGGCTCTGTAGCTTGTGAAACGTAAGGGGCCCAAATGGGGCTATTAAATCACCAGGTTGCAGCACTGACAGTAAAATAGGTACATGAGTTGAGATTTCAGTGCATGGGCTAAAAAAATTTTCTGTTAGTTGAAAGCTGTTGTCTGTGGTTGCAGGGAACCAAGATAAGGAGGGAAAAAGAAAGCAGACAGGAGGTCCTTTGCTGCTTTGGGAGGAGAGAAAGCGACAGTACTGAAATACTAATGTCATTTATCCAGTTACCAGGGCTCTGGGACACAGGCCACAAGTGCTCTGAGGACCACCTTCCACTCAGGACCCCGGCAGCAGCATGCAACATCAATTCAAAGAAGATACTGGGAGGGCTCAGATGCGTTGATCCTCATCCTTTGGTGAGGATCCAGGTCCTGGCATGAGCCGTGTCTCCTGTGGGGTGAAATTGCTCAGCTGATAGGGGCTTTAGGGGAAAGCATGGCACACGTGACTGCAATTGTTGCATAGAGAGCTGTCTGGTCTCAAAGACAGTAAAAATCAAATGCTGTCAGAAGACAAGCAAAAAAAAAAGCTGGCGTTAAGCAACTGAGTGAACCAGAACATAGAAAAGGAATTTAGGAAGCCGTGGTCATAATCCTATTAGGCTCTGGGCTGGATTAGGATAAATGGCTCCTAACTTGGTTATGTAGTGTAGCAGTGAAGTCCATTGCTTCTACAGCCACTCTGATGGGTTTCAAGTCACAAGAGCATTTCATCTGTGCAGTTTATTTTGTATTCCAGATTTTCATTCAGTGGGCTGAAGGTAGTCTCTAGCTGAGAGTGAGAACTGGTGGGTAGGAATGGGAAGGATGGATTCCCTCATAGTCCCAGTGACTTTTCAGAAATCTTTGCATGAGGGTACGTTACCTCTCTGCTGACCAGTTGTTCTGTGTCCTCCACCTTAGAGCCCAGGTGTTTCCTGAGCTCTGGAAAGTGATATCACAGCACACTCTGAAACTATGGACCTGTTCCTGAGCTGAGACTCAACATAAGGCATACTCAAAGTGGTTTGAAGTGTTGGCAGCTGCCCATAGTTAGATGTATTGGGCAGTGTCTCCAGACCCTGGTACTGCAGCCAGGATGCAATGAGCAGGAGCAGATGCAAACCCAGCTCCAGGGGTGCGTGATGCACATAGGAGGTGGGTGAATGACTATGGGCTGGAGGGGGTGGTCAGATATAGTTTATTCTCTCAGGATCACCCTCCAACAGGTTGGAGATCAACTGTGGCACGTTGCTGGAAATGTAAGCGGTGTCCACTGGTGGAGTGGGAGGTGGTAGTGGGGCAGATGCCTCCTTGCTACCCGCCAGTTTGCACCTGGCTCTGAGTATCATTTTCTGTCTCAAGTTTCTGAACCCATCCATGTGTCCCTGACGAATACCAAATGGAGTTTTACTCCTCTTCTGCACGGTGACCCCCAGACCTTTGAGGTTTGGTGTTTTTGCAGTGAGCGAGACAGAGAGCGGAGGTAAATTTGATGGTACTGGTAGAAATAAAAACTCCAGCCCAGCAGAAATAATTCAAAGTACCCCGGAATTTATGGCAATTTAGTTGCTTTTTCTATAAGAGGCCTTAGAAGAGCAGGAGATAGTATGTATGGTCTCAGGCCCTGTACTGTGTTTGAAGAAACCTGCTCTGCCTACATTTGGAAATAGTTTTCATGTGTCTCAGCTGAAGTTTAAATTACTTCTCCACAGAACAGACTTCTGTCTCCCATGTGCCTGGGAGGGAACTTAAATCTCAGTACAGCATTTGGCCTTGTTTTACAAAGCAGATCACTGGAAGAAAATGTTTTAAAGTACATAATCCTTACCAACTGATATACAGAAAAGAAACAAATCCCAAAAGGATCAATCCCTTCTTCTTTGCTGGGTAACGATGCGGTGTGGCAAGGATTTCCAGGACAGCAAATGGTAATACAGCTGTGTGCTGAGGAGAAAAGAAAGTCCGTCAGTGACAGGTCACAGTGCGTCACCTTCAGTCATTGCTGTCACAAGGCTCAAGAGCCTGCCTGTAAGCAAAGGATTATTTGACAATACTGAATGTTGTTGTATACAAATCTGCGTACTACTTTTTTTGTTTATAGTGAAGAAGTAACCCTGCAGTAACGAGCATGGAAATTTCCTTGTTAGTATGCTGTAAAAAGTACTGTAATGAGGTCTGCCTGTAGAATGATCTGCATCACTTTATAATAGGTGAACTTTCCTTTTACGCTTTATAATGCAATGTATTTTTTGGTAATTCCCATTAGAGTACAAAAGATATTGAAGTCTATTGTTATGTGTGCTTGAGGATGTCAAAAGTCTCCTCCTTGAACTCATTAAGCAATTGCTAAATTGCCTTCATGTTCTCTTCAATTCATTACTGTATTTTAGATATTGTCATTTATTGTTTACTCCAGTGCAATTGCAGTGTGTTGTGCTTCTCTTTGTAAAGTGAAAAATGTGGTGGTAAACATACAGAGGACTTAAGTTAGCTGTGATTCAAGATGATGAAGGAACTTCAAACAAGCTTAACCAAGAGTTAGTGAAGAGTTAGCTTGCTGGAGAAGCTTTTTTTCCCTGCTCTCTTGTTTTGGTCAAAGAGTTTGAATTGTATTAAGTAGCTTCAGTTTTAAGGGCTTTTACGGTGATAACTGTCTGAGCACGGTGGATTTTCAGCACAGGGAAGACAGCTTGTTGGCACCGACTGTTTTGTGGTGGGGACCTGCCTCCAAGAGGGGTGGTCAGCACTGTGCTCCTGCAGGGAAGTCGGGAGCACAGCAGAAGCCCTTCTGGGCTCAGATGTTAAACAAACGATGCGGGGCTCTTGGGGTGCTAACGCCTCAAGTTGTTGACTGATTTGTGGCAACTTCAGAAAATAATTTTTTGGGGTGAAATTTCCCCACTAAAAGTTTTGTAATATTCCCTGTGCAAGCAAACAATAGTTTTAAGTTGCAATACCTATGAGAGAAGGCCTAAACAGTGCTGTGGAACAACACAGCAAAAACAGTCAATGAGGTGCAACGGGAGAAAACTATAGCTGACTAGTCAGTTAAATTCTTATTAATTAAGCAGTTTCATGGGTAGATGGGGGAGGAGGTGGGGGAGGGCAGCAGAGAAAGATAGATAGACTTTTAAACAGAAAAAAACCCACCAAGCTAATGAATATTTGGTTTTCCCTAAAAGCACAACCTGATGGGTGTATGGTAAGACGTTCCTCTTGTCCCAAGGAAGTGGTTCCAGTACCTGCCTTCAATGTACGTATTTGTCAGAAGTTGTGCTGAGTATCTGATAAGGTAGTATGGTGTCAAAGCTTTATTGCTGTGTATTTATAGTATAAGTTGCCACAAATACACATGAAATTCTTTAAATACACATTGAGCTACATACAGCATTCATGAAAACATTCTTTACCTATTTGTTTAAGAGGCAGACATCCCTTTCTTGTCTGCTGCTGCCACGTGACAGCTCACTGGAAGCTACATGTCCTCCCTCAGGCCCCCCAGCACACCCCCAGGAGCTGCTATACGTACCTGGCTGTCCTACTACCAAAATAACCCTTCCATCTCAGTTGTTATTATTCAGAGAAAAGAGACAGAAAAGATTTATTTGATGTTCCAGTTCCTCTTACTCATTGGCACTGAGCTTGTCCTCTGTTCTGTTTGTCACAAAGATATTCTTCAGCTCTATAACCCACTTGGTTGACGGAAGAGGTCTCATGGTATCAGTACAAGCGATTCCTGGATTCATTTAGCTAGAAAAATGTCTTTGGCGCACACAGTTTTCGTATATAATCCCTGTAGCTGTCTCTTAGTTAGAAATCTATGTGTTAAGCTGCTTTTAGAATGATTAAAAAAAAAGTTTATTTTCCATAGCTGGTCAATAGTTTGTCTTTGAATAAAACACAAAATGCCCATGCAAGACAGCAACGATGGAAAACTTGCACTTTGTCCTCACTTTTAGGCTTTAGCCTTTCGCAGTGGACTTGTCCATTATGCCAAGTGCTTGTAAGTCCTGGTTTTCATTTGACAGCCAGTGGGCTACAAAATTCCTTTGGGATACATGAAATGTCCTTGCTGGTCTTTTAATTAATTTAAACACTTTAAACAACTATAAGCTGGTTGTTCCAGCTGTACTACTGCTGTCCTAAGAGGGATTTAGTATGAGTGACCTGGTGAAATGATGCTTTGTTGAAGTGAACAGTTTTTAGATGGGGGTTATTTTATATACTTATTTCCCTAGTTTGGGGCATTTTGTTCTCAGAGTGGATGTTAAATAACTACAAGTCAGCACTACGATGCTGCTTTAATAGAAAAAGCTTGTGGCATTCTGGGATGGTATTAACAGGAATATCGTGTGTAAGAAAGACCTGGGATAAGTAACTATGCTGCCCCACTTGAATTGATGAGGTTTTGGCTGGCACACTGTCTTTTATTTAGGGCACCCCGTTTTGACAGGTGCAGATAATTTGGAGCATGCCCAGAAAAGGACAGCACAAACAGCAAGAAAGTATGAACAGGAAAGCAGTCCAAAGACAAGCATAGAAATCAGGACTGAATGTGTTGTTGCATCTGGAGAGAAAAGGAAAATGAGAGAGGTTTCAAAGGCTTGAGAGGTTGGTACGGTGATGACTGCAACGGGGAAGTTCTTCATGCCCATCGTGGGTAGGACCAAGAGTGATTGGCTCAGTTTTCCTCAAGAGAGACGCAGATTTATACTGGAAAATATGTAGCAAGGTCAAGCAGGGAAACGATCACCTAGGGGAGCTGGGCAAGCCCTTTACAGGAGAAGCTAGAAAAGAAGTTGAGTGTGATTCTGCCAAGCATCCTCTGGGCATCTCTGACTCAGCCTCGGTTTTCCTCTGGACCAGCTCGCCAGGGGCCATGCAGACTCCGGAGCTGGTGCAAGTGCACGTGGTCCAGAAGTAGAGAATGAAAGCATGGAGAAATGGGAGCTCTTCTGACAGGAGCAAGCTCTCATGACTAAGACGACCAACGTCTCCACTTGCTTAGCCAACTTCTTCTCTTTCTCAGATCATACATCTTTGCACTACCTTACGGTACAAGAATCCGGCAGGAAACAGGGAAGAGGAGGGAAAAGCAGAGCTTTGCACCTCATTTAGAGTTTCTCGTTTGCCTCATGGGAGTGAGCGGCACTGCACTGGATGATGCCTGGAGGCACCCTGCAGCAGCACACGAGCAATGTGAGGAGAGCATATGGTCACAGGGAGCAACAAGCTGGGGGTGGTGAGAGGGAGCCCACTGCTCTAACACACGCATCGGCACTGCAGCAAACTGGTAGTGGTTACGAAAGACAGTTGGGAGCTCTTCTTTTTATCCTGTGTTCATTTAGAAAATGCTGATTTGCTTAACTAGTCATTTTTTGGTGGGCTCCTCCACTTACGGAGGAGTTAGAGAAAATCCTCAGGGACCTGTAAATCAAAAGAAGTTTGAAAGCCACGGGTAAAGTTGGAAAATTGGTCTGCTTTTGGAAATAGCCAAGAGTTTGGTGGAAGGGGTAGGTTCAAATTTCTGCTCTGTCTGATTTGCAGGGGCTTGAAGCTGAGCTTCCCACTCCCTGGAAGGGTTCTTCCACCTCCAAGAGCTGCGGAAGCATTCAGGAGTGGGGCTGTCTGCCTCTTGTTTTGTGAACAGTTTCTTAAAGGTTTTGGATCTATCCTGATTTGGAAAAATAATAATAAAAAAAAATATTATGACATAGGAAAGCTGCTTTCCTCCCAAGTCCAATGATGACACTGGCACATGACTTACTCAAGTATGTGCTGTGTCTTCTGTACAAATAATTGTATCTTTAAAAAAATATTTTGCCATATATTAATCCAATTCTAATTATTAATAGATTATTAGCTTATTCCTACATAGAGAGAATCACCGTATCTATTAGCTAGATATGCTTTTTGTAGGGCCATTTAAACTTGCCATGCAAATGCCTTCTTGAGACAGATTTCTACAACAGTTCTCAGCTACATCATGCACCCCAGGATGAAAATTTTTCGGTTTAGCATTTTCCTTTGTGGATATAAAGCTTCCTTTCCCCCCTCCCCGCTTCCTTCTCAGGTACATATACACCCCAGTCCCAACAAACAGGTGGGAAAGTCCTCCCTTGCACTTCTGCTATCTCAGAGTCTACTGGTGACTTCATGTATTTCTGCTGAGCCCAGTTTGTCCATTTACGTTAAAATCACAGTGGAATTTCCACTCAATAACTGAGCGTGTTTATGAGAGCAGATGCGTTGTTTACACAGGAGACACCAGAGGAATGCATGGTTGGCTATGGGGCACAAAATCTGCCCTTTGCCTATGACACGCAGTTGGCTTTCCAAATGATTTCCCTCTCACAGCCAATAGACGTTGACTTTGGCAGCATCATTAGCGACAGACCATATATCATGGTTAATCACATCTGCTGAAAGGCTTTAAAGACTTCTCGTATCCTTCTCAAAAAAAAACCCCGATGTATTTTCTCATTCGAGTTATTTTTACCATAGGTCTCTAGTGCATGGTCATTAAATATACTTTCAACCCTATTTAGCTGCACTTTATATCCTTAAACTGACATATGTCTGAAGAGTGCAGTATTTGTATGGGGCCAAGTTCAAATATACAGTTTTGCCTCTTGCTTTAAAGAAAACTTAATAATTAAGCTCAGATTGACACAGATCAAAACATTGGCAAAAATTGCTGGAAACAGTGACTCATTTTTTATTTCAATTAACAGCTTCTCAGTTTCACATATAAACAGTGAAACTGTCAAAAATCATTATCGCAGAGGGAGAAAACCCCTGTTTCACTCCAAGGTAAGGAAAACAGGCTAAAACAATAGCTGCGTGTTTATTGATAGCAGGCTATCAATGACCCGAACTGAATCAGAGAGCTATTTTCTTCTCTTGGCAGGAATCCTGTCAGTACTTATTTTGATGTTCTTTGAAATATTAATATATTTAGTTGTTTAATAGCCTCTGCTTGTTGAGGAAGGCTTTCAGCTTACAAATTTTGTAAGGACAGAAGTATTTTAAATGCCTTTTTCTTTTAAATTTATTTGTACAGTGGAAAAGATAAAAGTTACGAGACTTACAAAATTATCAGAGGCATTTTGTTAACTAATCACACTTATAATCTGAGTTCTAGTTCCAAACATTTGATGTGAAAATCCTCTGTGGTTCTTTTTGATAGTTATTGTGACTTTTAACTTGGGTTTGATTTCTTTGCTTTTTTTCCTGACAAACTCAGGTGAATTTGAACTCGTTGTAAAATTGCAAAATTCTTTTTGTTGCTCATAAAATCTGTCATCTGAATACAAGGGAGGGAAAGTTTCTTAAGCATATGCTGAACTTTATCTGAAATATTGGCATGATAACTCCTCTCCTGTGGAGAAGAATGAAATTACAACATTCTTCTGTTTATTTTTTGTTTCCTACCCTATGTTGTATGTTTCCCAGGATACATTTCAGGTTCATGAGTTTAAACTGAGATAAATAGTCCTCTCTGGATATTATTTCCACTGCTTGGTAAGACCGCATGGAATTTTTACTTCCCGTATATGTTGAGTAATTTGTGTATTTATTCAATGTTATAGCCTCGTTTTGCTGTTGAGAACGTAAGTAGAAGCAGGTTTCCTGGGGCTGAGGAGACAGGGCTGGGTAGAGCCTTGTGCTCAGCTGGAGGCTCCAGCCTAGGCTGAGTTTTAAGCCCATGAATAATCTCCCCAGAGCTGCTGAGATCACTCGTCCACCTAACGCGTGCGTCGCCGTTTGACTCGCTTTGACCCGGTTTGACTCCAGAGTGAAGGAACCGATGCCTCGGTTGACCTTAGCTGTTTGTTTCTAATTCGTCTGCATTTACGCGCCCTCCGTGTCTGCTTTCCATTAACATGTGAGACTTTAGCGGGGGATTTTTCACAGTTACCACTGGCCAAACTAAACTCCACTGGGTACAGTTGGACACCACCGAGCGCTTTTGAAAAACTGCCCGTGTTTCTCCTTTCAGGCAAATTCCCTGCAGAGCTTGGTGTGCTGACAACCACCGGCGGCTGATACTCGTGCTTGTGTCTTCTCCGTCGGTATGTTACTGCGAGGAAGAAGTAAAAACCCACTTCGGTGCTGTCTTATGAGGCTCCTGAAGCCAGTGTGCCCTGGTTGACCCTTGAGATGTTTACTCAGTTATTCAGCTCTTTGTTGGGAAACGTCTTCTCCTCTATGGAAATTTCCTTGGGTTGGATGTTTTTATAAACAATTACAGCCTGTGTTATCTGTGTGTAATAAAATTAAATGGCTTCCTGTCACCATAACCTCTATTTAGTTTTATACCCCTCATAATTTTCTGTCTGTCTGTATGGTCTCTCCTTTCTTGGCTTCATTTTGGAACGAATTCCCTCTTTTGATTTATTTTGCTGCGATGCTGCCTTCATTCAAATGCCTCCTTTAAAATTTTCTTTTGTAATCTGTCCTTATACATTTGTCTTCCTCTCTTAACCTCTCTTTATTTTTTAGGGTGGGAGGGACTTAAGCATCATCATTTGTTTTATTTCCTTAACTAGTACATTGCCTTGATTAAAATTTTTCATTAAAGAAATAATTCTCTCTCAGAGTTACTACCTGTCTTTTATACTCTCAGCCATCAGTCCATTTTCAGGGAACCACAGGTTTATTTTATGGATGGAGCAGGAGGTACGAGGAGTCCTGTTACTGAGCAGGTGTGGTGACAAATTAGCCAGGAAGCTACTCCTCAATTTAAGTCCAGCAGCACTCCTCTCTGAACTGTCACCTCCTCTCTGTTTCTGCCCTTTCTAACTCCCTTCATACTCATCTGAAAAGCAACATTATTATTTCTTTTTTCTGCTTTTGCTGAGACATGTAGGTAGTTTGGGAGCATTACTGTGAAAATGGATGAAACGTCAGACCAATCATATGACAAAAGGTAAAAGAGCTTCAGAGATAACATTCCCTGCGTGCGCGCGTGCATTTTTGGGAATAAGGCCCTGGCTGAATATCCTATTGCTTACGAGCAAATGTTTTGTCTCCATGTCAATGCCAGAATTTTAATTGCATTTCTCCCTGTCATTAGATACCTCGTCTAAGAAGCTGATGTTGCGCTGCAGCTGGAAGCTGACGTGAGACTGAAGTGACACATCCTTTGCTGCGGAATATTTGTCTCCAGCTGTTCCTTCGCGGGGTGGGTTACGGAGGCTGCACCTGCGCGCGTCGGGGTAGCGGCAGCCCGGGAGGATTCCCTGCCATAACATTTGTCTGTGAAACACACACTTTCTCCCTAAGGAAATGGGCTTATGTCAACATAAATGGAAACTTCAAAACCGTATATATGTAGTGCTGGGAAAAGCCAAGCATCTTTGCTCTTAAATGTGTGGGGTGATTAATTTCATGTGCCATATCCCTCACACACACATTCTTCTTCTTTGCCAAAAGCCGAACGTAATTGGAAGACTATGAATGTCCATGGTTGCCAGACAGCTTAAAATTGAGATACTGTGAAATGCAAGCAAATGGAAATGCTTCTCTCTCGTGTAAATATGCAAGAATTATTAAGCATTAAATACCAATTGCAAGGGGGATCATTTAAGATGGTCAAAGATGAACGTGAGGTGGTTCTTGTGTACACACCTGGAGCAGGAGCCCAGTTAGAGTGGCCTGGACAAGCAGGTTCTGCTCCACACTCTGATTTTGCACTCCCTTGGTTGGTTAGCATGGCAGCAGCTTCCTAAAATATCTGTAGGAAGATATAAGCCCTCATATGGGAGTAAGAGTAATTTGTATTCGTACAACTTATTTTCTTTTCCAGGTGAAAGCAAATCATACTGATCCAAAATAACATTTCTGCTGATGTAGTTTCGTCCGCGCTGGGGGAAGGTAATGCTTTAGCTAGGAAGGCAGAACACAAACGGCTTGGAGATACCAAGAAGCTCCAAGACGAGAGGGGACATGGTGAGTCTTGCTGGTATTTTTAACAGTACGATGGGTTGCTTCAGTGGAGGAAAATTACTCGTATGCACTCAGGTTGTTCTTTCACTCCCCTATATTTTCCTTTTGCGTTCAGATACTGCTTAGCTACTCTTCATTGGGAGAAAGGGCAAAAGAGTTTGAGAGGCTCAGGCCACGTGGGGTCTGTTGTCATTTTTTGCTGAAAGTCTGCCAAGTAAGCAATTTTTCTTTCGTGCCTCCATTTACCACCCTGCCTTTTTTATTCTTAGCTATTTAGCTTATAAGGTCTCCAGAACATGCACGGTTCATAACTATGTGTCAATGAAGTGCCCAGGACACTGAAATGCTGATTTTTGTCAAGGTGAGAGGGTAGCAGAGCTACAGAATAAGTTAGGAAAAGAGATGGCTAAACTAAACCTAGCTGCAGCCTGAAAATAAAGCAAACTGTGCTGTTTGCAAGAAAAATTGTGTTTTACAAGAACTGTGCCTTACAGACTGAAAATATAAACCTCTTTTGCCAAAAGGCAACTGTACCATTACCATTTTTCTGAACACATCTGGTCAATGCTGATATGTATCTTTTCTTTTGTTATAGATTGAAATGGTTTTGAGTGATCTCTTCTGACCCACCATTGCCCCTCTTTGTTTAGCATTCAATTCTGTCAGACCCTTTAAAATGTAGTGTTCTCCTGTACTGCCATTAAGTTGAATAATACATGCACATGATTTAATCCAAGCTGTCTCCAGCAGTTAGTCGCCTTCTGGAGAGTATCCAGATGTTGCTTGAAAAGAGATGACTGGGAAAGAAATAAACAATTTCACTTGACGAATTGGCCAGCGTATCTTTTGTCTCAGCCATCTTCTCCTTCGAAAATCTTGTTCAAATAAAATAATTGTGCTTAAGACATAAGTAGGGTGGGGTTTTTTCATCCGTGAAGCTCAAAGCTTTGTATAAAGACGGTAAAACACAATTATCCCAGACAAACAAAAGTGGAAACTGAGGAGCAGCCCTTGGGTTAAATTCAGTAGAAAGGCAAAGAGAGAAACCCAGGTATTCTGGAGTATTTGGCCTCCTTCAAATATCAACAAGATTCCTTTCTGCGTTAGCCATCCTTTCTGCAAAACAAAAAAACGTTTTGGCTCAGAGTGCAAAAACATGCCTAAAATGTAATGCGCTCTGTACGACTCTGGGCTACCAGGTGGGCACCACTCTCCCACTGCAAGAGCAGTAAATGTGAGAAAAATAAAAGGCTAGTTCGCTTTTGCAAGGGAAGTGCTGCAGCATCACTGCGAACTCAAGGAGCTCGGTATTCCTGAAGTGCTTTTGCATGATTATTTTTTAGGTTCACTCTTCAGTTACATAACAACATATGCTTTCCCTATTTACAATGTTAAAATAGACCGAGATAAAAAAAAAATACTCCCACTGCAAATGATATGGCACTGACGTCTACTACTGATACACCGATGTCTTTTTTCACCAAAGCCAGCTAGATGCTGCCTCAATCTGCCGTGAAATGGCTGTGATCTCAGAGCCATAACGTATAGCAATGTGCAAGGAAATGAACCCAAAGAAAAAGAGCCTGCTTGGCAATCAGAACATGGAGATTGTCCCTTAAAGTGTTGGTAGCTCCCTGGATCTTCCCAGTGTTCCCAGCGGATATTTTGGGTTGGAAGAAAGAAATGCCTCAGCTAAGCCTGAAGGCACCTGTTGGAAGGTGTCCCAAAATGTGGGGCATGTCAATAGCAGGGATCAGTCTACTGCGGTGGCAGATGTTTTACACGCGATAGTGACTGGAAGGAAAATTTCCCACCCAGGAACTGTCAAACACAAGATGTCTGCAGTGTATTAAGAGCTTTAGAAATAAAATACTAGGTTGTGATAGAGGTTTGCTTTATGCGAAGTTTCTCTCTCGTCAAAATAATTTTGAGGAAGAATTGTTTTCCTTTTTTAACACCTGTTTTTGACATTTCTGAAGTGGAAAAGCTTTTTGTTGTTGTCAGAATGACTCTGTTATGAAATGTAGATGTAGGTAGGGTAAGAAAGAAGTTATAACGAATACGTTTGAGGGATTCCTGCAAAGACTTCTTGCACATGAAATAAAAATGTACGTTCTAGCACCTCTTAACCTTCCCACGTCATAAACAAATGTGGAAATGGAAAGGGCAAATTCTCAGCTGTGCGCTGGGATTAAAACAAGCAGCAAAGCCCATCTCCTCTCGGTTCCACCCTGTGCCCTCCCCTTCCCCAGCACCTCCACTACCGCCAAGACTTTAAACTTCAACCGGTCACCCACACCAAATCCCGGATCTGAAACCGGCGTGATGCTGAGGACCCAAGGAATCTTTCTTTTCGGTGGACGATGGTTTTAAGAAAGAGCGGTGCCCGTTTGTGTCTGTGCGGAGGTTTGGACAGCCGTGTAAGGGCCCCGGTGGAGATGGATTGGTGGGCAGAGAGCAGGTGATGAGGTTAAAAGTGCAGGATGGCTGCAGTTTATCACTCGGGTATCAGTAATGCAGACATGCCTATGTGTGTTTGGATTCCAGGCACACGTATCTGAAGACGCCTGTCTAAATCAAGTGGCTGCTCAAAACCTTTAGCAAGCGTCCTCAGCCAGAAACCCCGAAGCCTCCCGCATTTACCTTCAACACGCACCGGGAACTGCTGCAGTGGGTTGCAAAGGGTTGTACTTAAGAAATGAAGCCTGGAGAGAAATGAGTCTTCTGTGTGATTATTTCATACTTTCTGGCTTCTCTGATTCAGTCTAGTGCTGAACCTCTCCCTTCTCTCCCCCTTCCCGTTAGCCCCACGAGGCCTCCCTGACCTTACAATCCACCCACGGTTTCCATGTTACTGTCAGCCTCCTTACACTTGACTGATGAGAAATATGTGATTATTCAACACATCATAAAAACAGCCAGAGCAAATGAAGGAGAAATCTGGAAAGTATTTATAGAAAATCTGTAAACAATCATTGCAATTCAGCTATTCAAAGCTGTGCACACATTAGCTTATTAGCTGTTGAGCTGTCAGATGTTCTTTGGTTCTTTCACCTTTTTAAAAAATTAAGAACTGCTTTGTTATCCTCCCAGCCATTTTGTATTTCATAGACTTCTGTTTGCAGAAACAATTTCTTTTTTGAGCTACAATAACCGAGAAGAGATATTTTTTTTTCCCTACGACTACACATCATTTCGTTGACTTCAGAGGTTTGACAAGCACCGATTTACTGACATTCCTTGTGCGCTAAAAGGCTTCTCGAGGCGACTTCAAGCACACACATCTGTTTGCTGTGCACAGCTCAACATCAGATTCAGCTAAGTAGGAAGGAGGAGGTTGAGAAAGAAGAAGCCGTGAAACTCTTCTGGAAAGAGACACAATGCGACGGTGGGACACTCATTGCCCCTGCGAGAGGCAGGGGTGTTTCTTACTCACCATAGCGTGATTTAACCAGAGCGGGATGACTCCATCAAGGCTTTTGGGGTAAACCAGCTCTCGATTGTAGGTATACAGTGTCCAAAAGGATATAGACACAAACTGGAACCAAAATACAAAATGAAATAAATTTCAAAATGAAAGACAAACATCATTGATGGGATTTGGCTAGTGCTTTCATTTCTGAGAAGGCAAAACTTCTCCTACATGAAGAATGGTGATACTGCCAGATAAACTCATGTATCTCACGTGTTACAACATAAAGAAAGGAATTTACTCTGAGGTGCAGTGTTCTGTGTTGATACTGCAAGAGAAAACTCTTTATAAACTGCCAACACTGACATTTTCTGTGAAATACTAGATTAGCTTTTAACTTCCTTTTTAAATTTTTTTTTCCCTTTGCAGATGGGATCTTTTGATGGTCCAGAAGTTCTTCTCGAGGGATTGGCTGTCAAGCCACAGCATTTGTTCTACTCAGTAACGAAGTAAAAACAGATCTTGGTAAGACAGTTCACCTAAAATTTACCCTTATCTTCACAATCCCTAAACCTAATCCATAAACTGCAGGTGCAAGCTGCACCGTGGGCACCCGCTTTTTCCCCCACAGAGGTGGATTTACAGTGAGAGAACTTAGCTATAAAAAATGTACCCTGCTGTCGATTACTGATACCTAGAAGCTGATTTGCACTTTTTTGGCCTGGCTTTGTATTTGAGCACACTTTGTGCCTGGGGTTGGACATCAGGGTGTGAGATGCTGGAAGAATGAGACTACCCTGCACCTCTGTCCTGCGGGCACAGCGAGGATGCCTGGGGGGATATGACAGCAGCATCGTGAATACTGCTGTGCAGGGAAGATAAATTAGCCAATCTCTCTGTCTCCATCACCGGCAGGACTTTTTTAGTGAGCCAGCTGGCTGAGCTGCTTGTGGACCAGATTTAAGCAGCGCTTCTGAGCCCTTTGAGATTCAGAGATGGCTGCAGGCTTCGTTCACACAGAGTGGTACCTACATGTATAAGTAACCCATCAGTTCCCGTCCAATCCACAGCACCGGATAAACAGCATTGTCTGTGAGGGAGCAGGTGATCCGTGGCGAATCTGATGTTGGCTATGACTATAATTATTGTCCTGCGAATCTGTTTCACTCCAGCGATTATTTAAAGCCATGCTGGAGTCAGAGAAGGAGATGCGAGGTTTTGCTGCCTCTTAGGTACCCTCTCATGTCCTCCTGGCCCGTGCTGCCCTTTAGAGAAATGCTCTAAGTCGATAATACCACAGCTATTTGGACCGTGAGATTAACGGAGAGGTTACACCTCATTCACCCTTTGGGGGTCAATCTGTGTTCGCTCGGGGACAGCGACCCTAAAGTTTGTGCAAGAGGTTTTGCTTTCAACCATAACAGGCTCAGCACTGTTTATTCTTCTAAATGGTCCAAACCCATTTGCAAATGGTAAAAGAAAGCCTACAGCTCTTACCCATTTTATAGATGTGCATGTTATGCTATACACCCCTAATCATTTATGAAAACATTATTTTTACGTACAGAGGTTACTTACTGTGGACACTGGGAAAGCCAGGACACTGAAAAGAAGGTCTCTGCTGGAAATTACGCACTTAGCACATCGCAGTTTCTTAATTAGTCTCAACACATCAGCCAGGAAGGACACCCCATAGAAGACAGCCTGCAAAACCTAAAGTAATTACACCTAATGAGGGAAACTCATCCAGCTTTAATTAGCACGTTCCTCAATGAACTCTGTTCCTGCTCTTCAGGGAGCTGTTTTGCTCGTGAGCTGCAAGCCCGCGTGAGGGAAATAGCTCTTGGCTAAATCTTTTTTACTAACTGAAACTGATTAAATAAAGTTGTTGGGGAGATAGGTTTAACAGTATCTTGTTTAATAGACTAAACAGAGATGTGTGATGTGATTCAGACGGGAGGGGTGGAAGGCCACGTTGAAAGGCAGCTCCTTCACACTTCCCGTGTTAATTGTCACGTTCGATGGATCCGAGCAGGAGCGAACAAAATATGCCAGGAAATGTTTCCTGTAAAGCAATTGCTAGATAGCTTCTCCCACCATTTAGCCAACGCAGGGCCTGCTTTCCAGGGCCTCATGGTGCGGTTGATCTCAGTGTCAAGTACCTAAAGTGCTCTAACGTGAGAATTAGTTACAGCAGTTACCAAAACCAGAACCTCTTTTGGATTCAGGAAAGGATTTCAAGTGCTTAGAAGCAGAGATCCAGACTTTGCTAACTAAAACTGAGTAAGTTAAACCCTTTATAATGAACGAATTTTGGAGTTGGGGGGAAGGGAGGTGTTGTGTTTTGTTTTGGTGGGTTTTTTCTCTCTTTAAATCATTTACTAGCAATGAGGGTGGGGTTGCTTGGGGAGGGTGCTAGGAGGATTTGGAGAAGAATGAGATAAATGCACAGTGACAAAACAGAATTCCACAAATTGTGTATGAAATTGTCAGAATATTGTGGGTTAAACCAATATTGCTCTTCTGCTTACTCCATTTTCCCTCCTAACGCTACATGGCAGATCATGCTGAACCAGATTTGTCAGATGCGCAAAGGCAAAACCTAGCAGAAAAATACTTCTCCCGCTCCCTTGCGTTCAGCACTGAGTCTAGTTCAGCTCTGTTAACTCACGGGGTGGCCTCTTCTTTTTGAGGTTGTCCCAGAGCGATGCAATATGGGAAATGCAGCCTACTGCGAACGCTGGACCCGCTAGCAATGTTGAAATGGAAAGAGGCCGTGTTACAGCTTTCAGGGTGAGATCTCTTTTGCCATGATCTTACTCTGAATCAGATATTTATTTAGAGCGAAGTGTCTGAAGCTGTGGCTGATTACTTCACCAGTGTCTGAAGGAGCTGAGAAGGGTGTTGCTTGGGAGGGGACAGAATTAGTGCAATGCTTTTCCATCAGAAATTCCTCTATTATTGGAATATCTGAGGGAAGGAGGGCACTATGATTTCACCATGTCCATCTTCAAACAAGGGTTTCTGCAAGCTTTAGTTTGCAAGTCCCAGGGTCGCCTAGGGCAAGGTATCGGTGGTCGTGCACCACCTGGTTCAGCTGCAAAGCCCCCTGTTTCCTCTCTAAAGCATGGGGTGAACAGCCACATTTTTACATAAAAAACCCAAACAGCTTCATCAGTACCCACATACGGTTTTGCTCAATTCTGAGGCACTCAAACCAGCTCTTTTAAATGTGGTTTTCTCCCCCCCCCCGCCATTATCGCAATTATCCTCTGTAACTGCGGGCACAATCTGAGTCTGCAGGGATTCAGCCCTCCAAGTCATGGGTGGGTCTAGTTCAGAAAAGCCCATGCTGGGGCGCAGCACACTCAGACCCAAGCATGTGTTCAACCAAAACATCTGCCCCAGTCCTTGGCCTCGCCAGGACACCAAAACCAAGTCCTCGAAGAGCTAAGAAAAGCCGGGTAATAAACAGAAGCTCTTGTTACACCCTGTAGAGTCAGCAGTAACTTTCTGTAAAAAAGCATGAAAAATGAACATGAGGGTGGTGACAGTCTGGTGACACATGGTGACTAATTGCCAATAAAGCAATTAGGGAGAGGCCTGGTTCCCAGAGGATGGGGCTATTATTATCTTGTTCATGGTCAGCCTTCCATTAATCATGGGACAGGGATAGGCTTCTTCTTTTCCCCCCCCTTCAAAATTAACTAAAACAAACATTTCTGAAAAGAAACAGTCCCAAAACAGCCACATTCCCAGTCTGGTATTCTGTCATACACAGGGGAGGACAATGTTATCTTCCATATGGAAAATGCTTATCTGAATGTGTAACCTGACCCATTTCTCTGGCTGAACGTGGAGAAGAACAACTCCTGAAGGAGTTTGAACTCCATCTCAGGAGCTTGTTTTTGCGCTGCTCATAGCTCTACCCTTGTCCATCAGTGTGGGTTCAAAGGGGTTTCAGGCAGTTTGTGATCATTCTGTATTTTCAGGAGCAATGGAAGAATATACAGGTAATTTTCAAGTCAGGAAACTGGACCTAGCTGGAACCATCCCCAGTAATGCTCAGTCTGGCGGGGTGCACCGCTGGTAGACTCCAGTCACAGCTCCGAACCTCTGCTCTTCCAGGCTTATTCCTGTAAGAAAGGTGCATCCAAATCTCACAGCCCTTCGCTAATGGGAAAATGTTGACATTAAAAATAAATAAAAAAGCTGACATGAAAACAACAAATTATTCCAGATGTCCTGTGAATTTCCCAAACAGCAGTGCTGGCGCTCACAAATCCATTGCAGCCGCTCATGGCGTATAAATCTGCTGGCTGTAAATAAAGAGGATCCCCTACAGTATTCCCACATGAACAGAAGGAAGACTGGAAGCATTCAGAAAGCTAATGATTAACCCAAAGAGGAGAACATGGAGATGATTATCCCTGTTGGAGAGATGCTGCTTTCCTCTCTAGACCCCGCAGAGCTCCATGGCGCTAGGTGCTGTAGAAACGCTTAATTTGGCCAGATCGATTTTCCAAACTGAGAGTCATAGTGACAAAGACAAACCTTAATTTTTATCTGCTGCAGTGATCAAAGGGCTGTTTCTGTTTAACTAACCTGACATGATTTACTTTCGCGTATAAGATCTAGCCATATGTGTATATTGAAATTGCCAACTAGTACAAATAAATCGGGCTCCAAGCTCTGCCCTTAAGGGGGGATAAATCCAATATTCTGAGTAGGCTATTAGACATAACAGTCAACATTTAGTGTAGACACACGTCCATTCACATGATAGCAACCTGGAAAATATGTATACTAAATACTGGGTCTATTTTAAAATAAATAAAAAAACCCCAGCTTTCAGGAGAATTGAAAAGTATTTCAATTATGAGAGACAAAAGTGTAAGGAATAAAATGGGTCAGGAATGCAATTAATAGTTTTTAAAGGTGCAGTGCGCTCTTTATGCAATGATTTACTAATAGATTTACAGCACTGAGCAGATTTTTATGAGCTCGGATATTTCAGGCAATGAATGATTCAGCTTGTACTGTTTTGTGTCACAGACAAATGAATACAAAACCGTTTTTATTTGTCATTTCTGCTTGTTCAATAATCGGTCAATGAAGTCTTTGATACAAAACCCACTTATCTTTTTTTTTTCCTTACAAAAATATTTCCTTTCTGAATCTTGATTGCTATGATCATTAACTAGATAAATGAATCTGAAGTAACGTCAGAGCTGTAGCTCTCTTGGGAGAAGCGCATGACTGGTGAGGAATTGAATGAGGTGCTAAAAGAGGGTCATATCTAGAAGAAATTCTTCAGCATCCCTCCAGCAGAGTGAGGAGTCAAGCTGCATTTCCATCCCCGGAAAATGTCGCATTTCCCAGTATTTCCATTTCGAATCAGAGCGAGCCGGCCACAGCAGCTTTCCACAGAAGGAAATTTTAAAATGCAATTCCAAAGAGCTAAGAGGAATTGGGGGGGGAGGGGGGCACAGCCAGCCAGTGCAGTGCCAGAAGCCAGGCAATCGCAGCCTGGCAGGAGATAGGCAGAAGAGCTGGACAGGTGCCCTGCCTGCCTGCCTCTGGGGAAGCCTCCAAGGCACGTCCCAGCCCTCTCCAGCGCAGTGGCTCCACTGAACCAGCACAGCCCAGCAGGAAGTTTTTTTCCCTGCTGTTCTTCCCCAGGACCGTACCTCCCGGCATCCTGAGGTGTTTCCCGGCACTATTTCCGAAAGCACAGAAATGTAAAGCATCGGGTGTGCACCTGATGGACATCGGCAGTTGACAGCCACCTCTTGTTCCTTGATGTCCCTCAGCAGCAACAGGGAGTGGGTTCAATGCCAAACTGTGGGACAACTCTCCTAGGTCCTGTAGAGCCTCACAGGGAGCTTCATGGTCCCCTGGACCATATTGTCTTCTCACCCTCTTCCTCCTGAATACAGCGGCTCAGGAAACTTTTGCCACACAGAGACACCCTCAAATGCTGCCCAGTTCAACGGGAGAATGGGGGATGAGGGCATTTCTCTCCCAGGGCCCCTTTCACTCTTTGGCAAGCCTTTCTTGAAAAAAAAAACAAACCCATCTCTGCAGAATAAGGACTACTGGCCAAGAAGGAGTCATTTTGCACACCCTGCCCCATTGCCACATTTTCTGTGTGAGAGAAAGGCAGCTTCTTCAGCCCAAACCATCTCCCTGTTGGTTGACAGCTCTGTTTTAGCGTCGGGATTGAATCAATAAGTGGTTAAAAGATAGGAGACAGAGGACTGGAGAAGTGGAGCAAGGGCCCTCGCTCACGGAGATTTAATGAGACCTGAGCTGTTCAGCAGATTCGTAAATGAGCTGGGGAAGGGAGTGAACACTGAGGTGGTAAAGCTTTGTAAATCTTTTTTTTTTTTTCTCTGTCTCTCTTTTTCTGTCCAAGCAAAGCCTGACTGCAAAATTGCCAAAGAATCTCAGGATACTGAGTGCACGCAAGATCAAATAGCAGGTGAAAATCAGTGTTGGTAAATGCAATGTAATGCATTTTGGGAAAAAAAGCAACTTCAATTATATATTTTTCAGCAATGGGTTCTAAATTAAATATCACCATCTAGGAAAGAAATGTTGGACTCGCTGTGGATAGCTCTCTCAAATTGCCGGCTTCTTGCTCACCAGTAATCAAAAAGACAAATAGAAAGTTAAGAATTATTAAGAAATAAACAGCAGCGAAGGAAACACCTTTAGGCCGCTGTATAAACCCATGCTGTGCTCATAGCTCAACCACTGCAGCCTGCCCTACTTACCCCTTCCTGAAACTAGAAAAACTCCTGCAAAGGGCGACAAGGATGTTTTAATGAAAGAAGCAGCCCTTTGTGAAGAGAGATGAAAAGGGCTCGGACTTCCAGCTTGCAGAAAAGCATCACCGAAGGGAAAATCGGGTAGCGGTCTCTAATGAGTGGCAAAGAGAAAGCGAACAGGGACGGATGATTAAATTACAACACAGAAGTAAAGGGGCATCCAATTCAGTTGTCAGGAAGCAGATTTACACCAACAGAACGAACTGCTCTTTCACACAAGGCACACTTGAGTGGTGGCACTCATTGCCACAGGATAGGGAAGGCATCAGAAGTATAAACACGTATGTTTTTCCTTCAGGTAGATGAAGGGAATTCTTTGAAGCTGGATGATAATTTCAATGAGTATTTCTGCATCCCAGAATACTGGGAGATGGGTTACTTGCTTTCTCCTCTTGATCTCATGCTTTGCAGCTGTGTCATATAGTGAGTGGTAGATCTCATTCTAATTGTGCCAGAGGATGGAGAAGCTTTTTACCTGAGGGTATGGTTGGGTACTTTAGTGGGGCCAGTTTACCCCAAACCCAAAGGAGAAGAGCTGGGCGCACAGGGAGCAGTTTGTCTGGGACATGACTGGTGGTGTTTTAGTCTACTGACATGTCTCAGCGGGACAAACTGAGTGACCTTAAGGTTGTTGAACCCTGACCATTTGATTGCTGGCATTTCAGAAAAATTAATTTTTAAAAACATCCCAAAGAGCCGAGGTCTACTGATACGAAAATAACATAGCAACAAACCATTGCATACACCATCCTGACTGCAGCGATATATGTGCTCTCATCTTTCCACAGTGGCTTGGCCACTGAGAAAGGCGCTGTGGCTCCCTGAAGCCAAGGTTGTTGTAGCCACCTCACGTGCCATTCGCCGCCTCTTGGTTGCACATATTTCACAAAATCACAGAATGGTTCAGGTTGGAACAGACCCAAATTTCCCAACCCCCCAGGTGTCTCCAAAGGCCTCAGTTGGAGCTGGGGAGCCCTTAGGCTTCCACTGAACTCCACCGCGGGGTGTCTCCTGAAGAGTAAAAGTAGAGATAAACATAGCCCGGGCCAGACCTCCCACTGGTATTTAACTCGGACGGTCACACAGAATGGACAAAAAGCTACGGATGTTCCTGCAGTCATCCTTCAGATTAGCAAGTGTCCCAGAAGTATGTCCCTTGTAGGAACACTCTCCACGTGCCTAATCTTTCTGCCCCACTGCCACAAGTCACTGATGAACCACTTGGACTGTAAACAAGCCTTCTCCCCCAGGGTATTGCATGTGCTTTCATTTTGTTTTCTATCTATCTCGTGAAAAGTTAGCGTATTAGGAGAACCAGAACACATTACGGTCTGTGTTTTTCTGCGTATTTTTAGGAAATGCAGCAAGCAGTTGATAGTGCTGTTAAAACACACATAATATTATCACAAGCATCTCTCTCCACAGGCTGGAATTTCTTTCCCTCATGCTCTCGACTGATTTTCTAATCTTGTACTCTGAATGGCAAAATTAGCACCATGCTATGCTTTATTTTACCTTTTCTGTCATTTACAAGACATAAAAGCCTATTAAAAAACTGAAGCCAAACTCCAAGCAGCATTATAATGTGTATTGAATCAGGGGTTAGATAACATGCATCAAACTTGCACTCGTCCTGGCTGGACATACCCTACATTTCTGTCCCTACCCTACGTTTCTGTCCTGCTCCTCAGTAATAGCTCGTCTCTTACAAAGAGGCAGCTAGCTTCAGAGTACTTTCTGAAAGCCAAGCAGCTTGCCAGCCGATATTCTTTCTGCATAAAACCTGCGAATGCATTCCACAGCGCAAGCATGGATCCCTACTTAGTTCCCTTTGGGGCATAAACCGTTAAAGGAAGCAGTTTAACAGCAGCAAATATACCAGCTGCATATGTCTTGAGGCACAGATGGCAGACAAACAAATAGACATATTGGTATCACTGTACAACACGATTTGCTTACCAGATTGAGGACTGTCAAATATTTCCACTGCCCACCGTAAAGGAACACTTCAGATGGCCGCTCTTCTGTTCTTACGTGCGTGATCGAATAGGCGACGAAAAAATACCAGACAAAAGCAAGGCAATGGTAGGTTGCGAGAGTAGAGATTTCCATCCTTCAGCTAAGAGCAAGTGATAATCAGTCCAAAAGCAGCTTTTCTTTTCTCTTAAGGTCCTCGGTTGCTGTGCATGGGAAAGGGCAGGGCAGGAGGGTTTACTTCGGAGCAGACTCGGGACAGGTTGCCACTTTGCTCTCGTCGCAAGGAATATTCACAAGGCTGTGAACTTTGCTTCTATTTGTTTCCCTTCTCACTGCACAGATAGGCTGGGGGGAAGGCGAGAAGAATAGGCTTATTCCCCGGATTTAAATGCCTCGCTCAAGATTAGTGAAGATTACTTGCGGAGTTACATAAGTTTTGGGGGATTGTTTTGCAAAAGTGGGGGGAGCTCTGCTGCTGATTTTGTGTAATGGGCTGTCGTGCTTCAGGTAGCACATGAAAACAAGCAGCATTTTCCTCACTTGTAGCTATGGGAGCAGCCATGGCTCCAGCTCAGCTCGGGAAGCCTCTGAGACTGTTTTTCCCTTGTGCCAAAGGAAGAAGTGGGAAACGTAACGGTCTGTGAAGGAGAAACGAGTTGATTTGTTGATAGGCTACGGAGGTGGCAAGGAAGCTGAGAGGATTCGTAGGCAAAGGTCCTTGGGGTTCAAAATCACTGTGAGCATTGACATTTTTTTTTGTGGGGGAAGTCTCTGCCGCCTTTACACCGCTCCACGCAGCTGGGATCTGTCACAACCATGCACAGCAGGTTGGCCAAACCCCAAGTCGCTTTGAAGCTCTGGCAGGGATGGAAACATGGGGCAAAGGCCATGGGTGACAAACCCTAAGCAGTGAGCAGGACATCTCGCCTACCTGCCATTCATCTTCAGGCAGCCCCTCTTCCCTGGTGTGACATTATCATGCCATTGGGGCTGGAGTACAGAAGAGAAGAACCGATACTCACGCAATGACCCTAAAATGAAGCGATCAAAAAATGTTCCCATGGAAATGCTCATTTTTCCCTCTCCTCCTGCCAAGGGCAGCCCTAATTAGCACTGGAAAACACAGACGGCATTTCCTATTTGGGCGAGAGTCTCCATAATTGCAGTGCTGCCAGCTGTAATTGCCACCTGAGTGTTTTATGGGGGCCGTGGTTGGGAGCAGGTACCGTGCCCTGGCCTGTGGCTGGACTTTCCCCAGGCAGGACAGGGAGGAGGGGGTGCTCTTCTTGCCCCCCCCGGAGGCTGTCCCCATGGGCAAGGCTGGGCTTCGGCCAAGCAGACTGCATTAAGGGATTTTTTTCCCCCCCCCCCCCCCCCCCTTCTAACTGGCCTACAGGCAGCATTGAGCAATATGCTGTGTTTTGGTTTGTTTTGGTTTTTCTCTTGCATATTTTTTTCCCCCTGATACCGGACGTAAGGCTCCATGTGGGATGATTTCCTATGAACTCAGACAGCAATGTGCACGCATGTTGGGAAACAGCCCTTGCGCTGAGGCACTTCAATATCCTCCTGTGTTTCGTTGACTTCTCCCCTAATTCTGATTACCCGCATCCCAGATTCCCCAGGCGCTCCAGCCATCACAATCCCAATGAAATATTTCTGCCTCCCTTAGAGGAAAAATAGAGATGTAGGTCCTTTTGTTTGAGGTTGGGGGAGAAAACCCCTTGCCAGAGGGAAAAAAAAAAAAAAGAAAAAGATGGGAATATGTTTTTTGGACTCTGACGATGTCACCGGTCTTCTCTTAGGAAATCTGGCAGAAAAGAGTGTTCAACTGCCTTTACAGACTTTCTGGGTAGGGGCAGAGCTGCTTCCTCTGTTCCTCCTTGTTAAGACTCATCCCTGTGACAAAAGGCAGGAACAGAATAGGACTCTGGCATGGAAGGGCCCTTTTTTATTAGTGATTTGCATATCAAAGGCACCAAGCAGTCAGCACTTAACAAGTTATCTTCACACCCCTCCTTCTGAGGTTTTGCTATAGTGCAACTTGAAAACTTGGAAGGCATGTGCTTCTGCTCAGTATGTGCCCGAATGCATGCAAATGAATGTAAATGTATGCAAAACGGCAAGGTATGTTTTTTCTTTTCTGGAGGATTTTGGCCAGTATGGCTGAGAAGGTGTCAAGTACGGTGACAGTTTTCTGATGCGGACACCTGTCCCACAGACTGAGACCATCTGCTTTGTTTTCCCGTACACAAGAAGCAAGATACTTATCCTTCAGCCTAGAGAAGGGATGAAGTTCAGATGTGGAAAAATGGCAAAGAGAGGACGAGCGCCAGATAGGATCTGAAGTCTAGCACCCCACACTTCATGGACTCTTTCTTATTTCCCTGCAGCGAGCAAACACACTGGTGAGGTTGTATCATATGCCTTCTCTCCGTGGGTATGAACATCTGCTCAAGGTTCAGTGGAACAGGAAATTCAGCCCAAAAGTTGTTTTGTTTCTCAGGGGGCGGAGAAGAAGAAGAAGGAAGGGAGTCCATCGGGGCACAAGCAGATGTGCTGCTGCCGCCGATCTAGCAGGATGGTTTGGGGCAATACCATTTTTCCATCTGCTTGGTACCACACCCCGGCTCACATCTGCTGCTCCCCAGCAGCTGAGCCACATTCACGCGCTCTGCCAACCCTCCCAGTCTGCTTCAGGGGCTCATCTGACTTCAGCGGCGACAGGCTAACTTTCCGCTGAAGCAAACTGGGAGCTCCTACTTAGTCTGTCAGCTGAAGGATCATAACTAGAGCTGTAAATCGCCTCGTACACGCAACATGTCCCCTGCTCATGCCCTCTTCTAGGGGAGGGCGTTGGGCCAGCTTGCCCGACTTCGCACCGAGATGGGCTTGACTCACTTGTCTTATTAGTATGGTTCAGGTGCAGAGATGACAGCAAACAGTGCAAACTGGTAATTTCTCAGACCGGCGTGTCTGTTGGTCGTGTCATTGTGCATCTCCACTGACGGGCACGGTATTTCCAGGCTATCGAGCAGTCCGGCATTACCACGTAGCGCTCGGTTACCACCTCAGCCTGTCTCTAATGAAGCAGGTGGTAGAAACAAACATTCCTGCTTCCTCATGGGCTGACAATTTGTTTAGAGACCGGTTGGGCACCTTTCAAATATTCTTCAACATTTCTTGCGCTGGCAGGGTTTGCTCTCTGTCAGGGCAGCATCCAGTGATGGCAGAACAAGCGAGAGCGAGGCAGGAAATCACTGGCAGGTGACAGCACTTAAGGCCAGGTGGGAGGAAAGGATTCAAAGCCAAGCAAAGCCCTAGGAAAGATTTGGGGGGGCCTAAGAAGGCAAAGCTGGGTCTTTGTGGCTGGCTCTCTTTTCTCGGCACAGTCTAATAACATGGGACTGATATGCAAACGGGACTTGTCTCAGTCAGAGGGAGATTTTACAGGGTGAAGAAAACATGAGGAGCTGAGTAAGTATATTTTTCTTCTAGTTTTCTGATCCTTGTTTCTATCCTCAATGCAGTTCTGTTTTATCATGTGTCGATTCCATGATTTATTCATTTTTAATTTACTGCTATCGTAAACCAGCTTGCATTAAGGGCGGCATTCCCTGAAAGCGGGATCCAGGGCCGTTCTTGTGCAGCATCCTCCACACGCTATGTGAGCGTGTCCAGAGTTAACAGCCCCCATCTCTGCTACCTTCTGGTTGAGTTGCAGGTAATGCAGGGCTCTGTGTGGAAGAAGCATTTTCTGATAAGCATTAGCCAAGAAAGCTTTTTAGCATGTAGTACAAGGCTGCCGGAGCTCTGTGTCCCTGGGGACATCTGTAATAACGATTTGTTCTGCGATGGTCCTGATGTATGAAATGAAACGTAATTGACAAAATTGCAAGCCTGGCATAGTCTGCTCCAGGCATCCTCAAATCCTGAGGCAAAATCCCCGAAATCATGTAGTTACTGTAATTCACAAGGTTTATTTTTTTCTGGTTTTATTTGTCTTGGGCTTTAGTAGCTTTTATGGGACTGAGTTTTCCAACTCTTCTTCACAGCCGTGTGAGCGACAAGTGTAAAAGTGTTTTAACGGCTAATAAAAGCTGAGGGCCTTGCCCAGAGACACAGCGGTGATAGTGATAGCTAATGAAAATCGATAAAAACATCCTGAGGTATTTCACTAAAAATCAGAGAATGGGCAATACTGCAACATCTACCTGTGTATGGCAAGCAGAAAAGTTATATGGTTGGACGACAGCTTATGCATCCTCCTGCACGGGCCTCCCCTCTTTATCTTGTGTGACTTTTTTTTTTTTTATTATATATTTTTAAGGAGAAGACAGGAAATGGTTTATCTCATCTTGATATGCTTGTTCTGAATTGGTTTTTAAAAGTTGTTCCAAAGTGCCAAAATCCAGAGGGGTTTTTCAGTCACGAAGTGATGACTGGTGTTTGAGCAGAAACTGGATTCAGTAGTTGGAAGTGCTCCTGCAGATTCTGGAGTTTCTCCTTCCCATTGAGTTCTATTGGTTTTTAAACTATGTTTATTCAAACTGCTAAATGAAATGTCACTTTGATCAAGAAACAAAACTTCCCATGTAACAATGATCTGACATTTCTGATTCTTTTAAATGAAAGAAAATGATGATATTAATCAAAACAAAACCTTTTCAGCAAACAACTTGGGTTCTAAAAGTAGGTATGTTGAAAATAAGCAACGTTTGATTGGAAAAAATGCTTGCCTATTGCGTTATCTCCACCTCGCAGTGGAAATTAGTAATTATTTGCCTTATCACCAACCAACTCCAATACAATCTTCTCTCTTGGTAAGGCGAATACTGGTTCAAAATAAAAGTCACGGTTTTCACTGATTCTCAACAGTTTCCAAGAACTTGTATATCTCTTCAGAAAGTATGCAACATTGCGTCTCAATTTTACCTTTTCCCCTTTCTGTCAGAAATGCACATTTAATCTTTGACCATTTAGAAAGATTGTGCACGAACAACCTGAAATTCAGAGTGAAACAAACACACCACAGTGTACCAGGGAAGGAATGGCAGGGTATTTTTTAGAGCTTGGATACACAAGGTATGCCTGGTTCTCATTAGTCTCCTTCCTGCTAGATAATTGTGGTGGGCAAGCTAAGTGATGCTTTTATGTTAATTTTTTTCTTTGCCCTTTCTAGATGGGGCCAAGAATGTACCACTGGGCTTACAAATAGATGTGTGTTTGAAAACATACGGCATATCAAAATGCTTTATGATTTGTTTCTTAATCTACCGCTGAAATTTAGCAACTTCTAGGGCAGGACACTGTAAGGCTTTGACAGAATAGTTTCATGAAGATTTACGACTGGATGTAGAGAACACCTTGTTGGACTGATGGAATAAGAATTGCAGGTGGCAGAGTAGCAAAATCAGGGAAGTCACTCTTCTTTCAAGACTATAAGAAGACATCACTTGTGGCTTTTTTCCACTTGCCGTTCGGAAGATTAGCAGGTCTAGTGTATGTTACTCTTGACTTTCTGGTCTTTATATAATTGTAACTAACTATTTGACATGCAAGGCAACAGAGAATTGCCCTACACTGAACTCACCAGTGCTGCAGCTTGCTGAAATGATGTAGTTTATGTGCAAATCTACCTAGAAGAACAGCTATTGTTACAAATGAGTACTGGAGAATTAAAATAAAGGGCTTACCTATAGCCTGTATTTGTGTGGTGCCTGAATCTCTTACAACCTCTGGTACTTAGTTGCAACAAATGCTGCGTGGAGGAAGGAACTGGTTATGCCTGGAGAAATGAGACTCAAAGCAGTGAAACGGTGTGTCCAAGGTCACACTGAAAGTCTCTGTTGAAAAGCAAATTAATGATCATTCTCCTGAAGTCCTGATAACATCTAAAGCGCCTGGGAGGAAAGGTTGTAATTCTGCAAGAGATGTTGAAGAGATGCTGGTTCGCTCCCCACCACTGGTATCATCTTGACAAATGACCCAACAGGCTATAAAACATCATACAACCACCAGAGCCGCCCAAACCCTGCCGGGTGCTGGGGACCTCGCAAGCTGGCCAGAGTGGCAAGTACAAGGATCTCCCAAGTGTCCTTGGGGAACACTAATATCCTTTGTACACCAAACCCATGTCCAATTCCTGCTCGTTACTGGGCACTGAAGAACAAAGTAAATTTTTCAGTCTGTCAAAGGCAAGGGTAAAACAAAGATTGTAATGCTTTCACGATGCTAACAACAGGATGTCAACAACATAACAAAGTTTGAAACAGTGGGTTGGTCAGACTGCCTGTCTAGGAATGGGGACAGAAAGTGGGTTTCCTACCTAAGCACAGTCACGCCATTGCTGCAGTCTTCACGTAAGACATCAGCAGGGTCTGACACAGCTTGTGGCTCTGCACCCTGCTTGTGTCTGCTGGTGGTCCCTTACTGGGAGAGGGGTTACTCAGGGCTGTGGGGGTTCAGGTGCAGCCCGCACAGCCCTTGGGGTGAGGCACTGCCTTGGCAATCGGGCTCTAACGGGGCACTGTCAGCAGGCAAGTGTCCAGTTTACCAAGTGAATGCCGCTCATCATCTCCTCCTTCTCAAACAAAAAAGCAAATCCTGGAGCAGGTGCTGTGTGGGATACCAATGGTATCTGAGTGTCTTAGCTACTGTTCTTCAGCAGCAGCATATGAGTACTCCTGCTACTGTGAAAAACTGGTAAATTGCTCCGTGTTACTCAGCCCCTTTGCCCTGGGAAGACCTCTCTGGATTTTCTTGCCTCTTTGTTGAAGATGGGATGGGGAAGGGTCACGTTCAGAGCAAGCCCTGCCCTGCTTCCCCAAGCTGAAGTGGCCTACTGCCTCCTCTCCATTTCTTCTTGTCCGGACCAGGACTGACCCCCACATAAAGATGTTCTCCAACACCAGCATCTTTGTGAGGGGGTCAGTTCACTTCCCTCGGCTTCCTCTTAGCTCTTATGTGTTTACCTGCTCGCTGTAGTTCTTAACTTGCTCAGATCTTCCAGTCTGGGTAGCTTTTCCTTTTCTTACCTGCCCAAAGTACTGTGGTAAAGCATGTATTATCCAAATAGCTGTGCTAGGTAGTACCCAATTCTGACACGCAGCACCTATCTGCAATCTGTGCGTGCTGGAGCAGTGCTGTATGTGACGAATGTGGCATGAAGAGTGCTTTCTAGCTGTTCCTCAGCCCTGCTCTCTCTGTTTGCAGGCTGCCCTGGTAGGCACAGCTTCAGCTCACCCTCTGCAAGGGGGAGAGATGCTACAGGGGAGCCCTGGGCTTCCCGCAGCAGCTGTGGTTTACCTTTGCATCTGCAGCCAGGGCCTTTTTACTTGATGTAGCAAGTCACAGTCTCATGGACTGGGTTGATTTGGTGGTGCCTTCTCACAAGCATTTTGCCATAGCTGTTTACAAGACAGGTCCACTCCTATAACAAAAAGTTATTCCTCAAAAGTTATCCTATGTAGAAATGAACTTGGGTGAGTCGAAGGGGGAGGACACCAAAAAATATCCACCAAAACCAAATCAAAACCACAAACCCTTCAACAGTTTTTCATCCTTCTTGACAAACATCCACCTTAACTTTCATTCTGCCACTGTCAGTTCCATTACATGACACGCACTGGCACGTTTCCTTTTCTTACAGCTATTTTCAGTGCTGAGGAAAAGTGCCTCCGGCATTTGCAACACTTCATTCGGTTATTGGTCAGATAATCGGATGTATTTGTGAGGAATTTGAGTTTGGAATAAGGCCATTTGCTACAAAACTCTTGTGCCTGACCCCTTCCTTCTCACTGCCCTCTGAAAACATGTTGTGTTTCGTTAAGGCTAAATGCGTTTGAGGGATCTGAACTTTCTTGGTCACATGTTTTAGCTGCTTAGGGAAAACATAGGTGGTTTGTATACCTTTACGTTTCTGGGATCAGCTGGTGGAGGGAGGCGGTGTTTGCTGTCAGCTTCCTGCCTCAAAGGCTCGGAGTTTTCTTGCGTTTCGTGCTTCCTAACAGCGGGGGTGGAAAAGAAACTTGCCCTTGCCAAATTCGAGATGCTGGTTATCAGCTAATTCTACTGTTTACTGTTCACACAGCAAAACAACTGCTTGTGTTTGGCAGCGAGCTCGAGTTCATCTGCAGCTTGCAGGACGGAGCTGCCCGCTTGTTTTCAGCAGAAGCTTTCCGCTGGTGTTTAATCGTAACGCCCAGCGGCAACCTGCAGTACCGCTTTCCACTTGCGTGTTTCGAGGCTCCTTAAAAAGGGTGTTATTGTCACCTTTGCATTGAAGGAGGAAGCCTGAGCTTCTGGGCAAGCTGTGCAGGGGTGCTGCTCCCGATACTTTAGATGGAAGTTGGTGAAAAGGCAAAGAACGGCTAGGAGTTCAGAGAAGCCTGTTTCTTCCCAAATTGTGTCCCACAACAATGGCATTGCCCGCACTGACATACGCTGATTCTGAGCGGTGCTGCTGCAGGTGACTGCGAGGGGGAGTCTGATTTGTGATGACTCCTTTTGGTGCTGGTGATTAAGGTAGGAAAATACATGGGAAGGGAAAAGGGCAAGAGTGGAAAAATAACCGAAAGGACCCCAGACCTGGCTGAGATGTCTTCTAGGCACCATCAGCACCAGCCTTGTGTGAGCCAAGATGGAGTTTTCCTGGGATGCAGAGCCTGAAGATTTCCTTCCAGCCAAACCCACCCAGGGCTGGGTAGCGCTGCCTTCCAGCAGTGCTGCTCTGGTGTGGAGAGGAGAGCTGGTGCCACCTAATGAGGTGCCAGCGCCACCTCTCTCTGCACCCCCGGGGCTGCCAAGAGGAAATATCGGCCTCTGCGTCATTAGCGACAGCTTCATGTTGTTGAACGAGTCTTTGATCCCTTCCTCCTCTGCAAAACTGCACAGTGGGTGGTAAATTAATCCCTGGAGTTCAGCCCAGCACGTATGCAGAAAGCACAGCGGGGAAAAGAAGGTGATCCCGCGCTGATGCTGAGAGCCCGGAGCTTGCCGGTGCCCTTGCTTTTGGCGTGGTGTTATTCCACTGACCTCGGTGGCAGAAGCTCTCATTTGCATCGACGTACGTAAGCACAGTCCGTGTTTCTTTCCTCATGTCTGTGGGATGGGGTCATGCAATAAGCATGAACCCAGATGCCACTGCTCTTCTAATTAAATGTGTAGTCACTGTGGAATAAAGCGACCTGGTTCAGCCTGCTGTGGCTGCAAGGAAAGGTGATGTTGTCAGCTAAGTGGGCTTAGTGTTAGGAAACCAGATGGTATTTTACGCATACTTCGTGATGAAACCAGGAGCAAAACGGAGGAGAATCCAGTCTCTCTGTAGTGATGAATGAAAACTAAGGAATAACCAAATAGCAAATGTAGTTAGTTAAAAGAAGGGACCTAAAGTTCACCCCAGAATGGGAGGGACAGAGACTGCCACATTAAAAGAAGGCTCATTCCTGGTTTCACTTATTTTGTTCCCTTATCCCTTTCTCTCTCTGTCTTGTTCTGCTCTCCTCTGGGATGTAAATTTTCAAGCTCAAAAGCTAACATTATTTTAGGATGCTTAAAGGGGAAAGAAGTTTTGCTTTGTACAGGACTGGGAAACAGAAAAATATACTCTTGCTATATAAAAGGTTGCAAGTTTTGTGATCAGCCAGCCCGCTTGGTGTTAGAGCGGAAGCACGCTGATGCTGTGCTAGAAAAAAGGCTTTTCTGAGATTCCCAGTGATTGGATCAAACTACTGTCTGCTGAAAATGTCTAGTTCAATCCCCTGAGCTGTAGCTAGGATGCAGCACATGACTGCAGCACGTGCTGAGGATGCTTTGAACTGCCTTTTTTGCTTTTTTTCTAAAACTGAGCTGTAAAGCATGCAGTTCAGGAAGGCCAAGTATCACGTGTGAATATTGCTGACTGCACAGCACAGGGACGGTCTGTGTTGAAGGAAGTTGGGCCTCTCTGGTTCTTTGCAGATATTTAGTAACAACCTCAAGCAGAGCATCTTTGCTTTCCACAACAGTTCTTCTAGTTTAGCAAACGCGTATTCCTCTCAAAGAGTAATCTGTATACCCTGGCAGCTATTTTAGAGTAAAGCTGTATTTCACTTATTAAAGCATAGAAGTTAGGCTGTGTACATTTTCAGAGAGCCTTGTTCAAGGCAGAATAGCTACTCTAAAGACGGCGTCATGGGATAATGACTTCCAGACTGTCCAAAGCAGCATTCCTTCAAGCTTCTCCATCAGTGCAGTAATAAAGACTCTGTGAGCCACCTGGGCTGCATCTGTACTGTGTGGGAGGTAGAAGCCGTGGTGCATCCCACAGCCTGGCTATCCAGACAAGGCTTGCTGTTGAACTTCTCTCCTGCCACACGCCTGAGTCTCCTTCCAGTGGAGCCAGTAAATGCAGCACGATGGGGTGTGTGTGTGCACACAGAAGAAAAACACGCAGAAAACCTGTGGAAATAGCAAGAGCTAGACCATGCAGGCGATTGTTTCCATGAGCACAGCAAAAGTCTATGAGGAGAGGTCCTACAAAGGACCAGAAGGGCTCCTGCCCAGGGCAGTTTGCAAGTTTAGGACCCAAAGCTGGCAGAGGGATTTACTAGTGGAGCTTTGCATTGCTTTGCTGGAAGCCTGTTGCGGAGGAGATCTTCTTGAGCAGAGTGAAATTACTGTGTAAAATATAAGCAGATCTGACTTGCACCAAAGATGACTTGCACCTTCATGAGATAGCAGCTTGTTGCCCAGCAATGGAAAGGTCAGGGCATGCAAGGGCTTTGCTATAGATTATTGAAAGCATGATCTGTGGGGAGTAATCAGTTAATTTGTAAAAAAAAAAAAAAAAAAAAAAGGTAAGCTGCATGGCATTAAAATCCAAAATCTATTTCTTCCACAAAACTGTTTTTTGTGGCTCCCCAGTGACTCCACAGAATTAATGGCTACACTGGACTTTCAAAAGTCATTGCAATACTGACTCCAGCTTACAGGGGAGAGAAGATAACAGATTTCATCAATAAGCCTCATACAGTGGGGAGAAGCAGACAAGCTCTGAGAACAAAAGCTGTTCTTTAGGTCTGCAACAGGAACCTTGCACTTCAATGTGCAGGGACTTTGAATACATACAGTCAACAGCAAATGGGATATCTTGTTTAGTCTGTGGTCTTTTGTTCTAGATATACAGCAAAAATATGAAATGATGCCAGGAACACCCTGTGGCAACATGTAGGAGAACATAGATTTAAGTGAGCTCTTTGAAATGACTCAGTAGTGCAGTGGTCTGGGCATCTTTAAATGGTGGGTGCGAGGATTGCTGTTGCAAATCTGAAGCTAGACACATAATTCTGTGGGACACGTACAGACTCTTAAAAATTCATTTGAAGTGTATTTCTACAGCAGAGAAAAAAGCCCTTCGTTCTGTGTAATTGGTCTCACTGAGTGCACCTTCTCTCTCGGAGAGCCTCAATGGTTAGCTTTGCATTTAGGCCATGGAGAGAACTTTGGCAGACAAAAAAGATGAAGTTGAGGAATGAAAAATATTCTGAGAACTGCAGGAAGAAAGCAGGAGCGCAAGGGGGAAAGCGGCATAAAGGAGTGAGAAGAGGAAACAGCAATCAATCTCCAAGAAGCTAGAGTATAATTTTTTCAAACTATTCTGCTTTTCAAATGTAGAAGATCACCTGTGGTTATGTCAGGAGCAGCAGTTCAGAGTGGCCTTGTTACCTTTTGGGTATTGTTACCTTAAAGAAGGATATACTGCTAAGGCTGTTGCTTTAGAATCAAAAAAAATGTTTTGGTGAAGTAGGGATGCGATTCTGTCTTCTGGATTCCCTGTATTTATTTATATATGTGTGTGTGTGTGTATATATATAGAATAAATGTGACAGCATGCTGAATGATGTTACATGGGTTGCTCCATTTCTATCGGAACAGTGCTATGATGGAAGGAGGAGTTTCTCTGGATTGGACTTCCGTACGAGACCATGGTGTTAACCATTCTTCAGTCAGAAGTCACATTTAACTTATAGGTTGCTTATTCTCTGATTAAGCCTCTACCTAAAGCAGGGTGAATTGAAAGCTTGAGTAAGTCCAGTATATTTCCAGTGTGCTGCTTATATCTGTAACTGATAGCTCTTAGACATTAATGAAAATGACAAAGCATACACCTATCAGCCTCATCCCCAAACCCAAGGCCCTAGGTGACTTCAGCAACGGGTTTAAATGAAGATGAAGGCACACAGAACGAGCACAGAAGCAATGCACAAGAACTGGGGTTGCAGCTGCCCCTGGTGAGTTTCTGCTGCCCCTGGTGGATTCATACAGAACCAGCTGAAAGTCCCTGCAGAGGCCGTATGCCTCTTCTAGTCGGGGAGATGCATTGATTGAATATGCTCTTGTTTGCACAAAATTACATCCTTCTCAGAGGCAATACGCTAGCCTCGTGGAAAATCAGTATTTGTCACCTGGCCCTCACCCTGTTCCTTTTTTTTTCCCCGCCTGGGCTGCCATGGGCTCTGCACCCAGCCAAGCGCAGTCATTTCTGCCCATTTTATCCCCTTCCCTGGGGATGCTTTGGGCTGCACCTTGGCTGTGGCCTGGAGAGGACCATCCCTGCAAGATGCCAGGCTGGGGCTGGGCTACGATCTCCAGTTCACCTCTAGCACCCTGTGCCCCATTGCTACCATCTGTTAGAGGAAACTGCTGGGGCTGCCCCAGGGGGTAGAACAGATCTTCACAGCCCCCTGAGTTGGCAGCGTGGGCATTGAGATCACTCAGCAGCCTCAGAGCTACTTAAAAAGGAGATTTTTTGTGTTTTGGTTTTTGTTCCCTATTCTCTGGCCCCTAAATACCTATTTTTCTTTTCCCACTTCCAATTTTTCAGCGGCCAGAATTCATCTAACCATCTGCACATGTGGTCAGCAAACACAGTTTTATCTGGAGGGGGTAACTGTTGGGTTTGACAGCTCTTAGCAAATACAGATGTGTTATGCTTGTTAAATGGAAGCAGTGCGATGTCTTGCCCTTTCTCTGGTAGTTCAGATTTTTGGCTTTTTGGCATTATGCAATTCTTGCAGAAACTTCAAGGAAACCAGTGGAGGAGACTGACTTCACACAGGCCTCCTCCACTGGTGCACAGCGTGGCCTCGGCAGCTGGCTGGCTGCCCACTGTCGATGTGGGCTATTTTGTCAAAAAGTCATGGGAGATCATTAGCAGACCTTCTCCTCCTCCTCATCTTGTTCATTTTCCAGCCAGTTAGTCTTTTGGGGTAGGAGAGAAGTTTCCAATGCCGGTTGTCTCCTGTGAAGGAATAGAAGTGTAGCCCAGCAACTTTAAATTCAGGTGAAACACTGGAGGGAGGGGATCTGGGCTCCTTAGGGATGCCCTACTGTGTAAAGGACTGCCATGCAAGCCACTACATTGTCCTGTCACCTCCTGACCTGCCCCTGACATTCAGGCAATCCTAGCAGTCGCCTGCATGGGCACTTTCTCTGAATTAAGGTGTTGATTCCTTCTTCCTCGCTCATCACAGAATCACAGGATGGTCAGGGTTGGAAGGGACCTCTGGAGATCATCTAGTCCAACCCCCCTGCCAGAGCAGGGTCACCTACAGCAGGTTGCACAAGATAGTGTCCAGGCAGGTCTGGATGTCTCTGAATGTCTCCAGTGTGGGAGACTCCACCACCTCTCTGGGCAGCCTGTTCCAGTGCTCTGCCACCCTCAAAGCAAAGAAGTTCCTCCTCATGTTCAGATGGAACTTCCTATCTTCAAGTTTGTGCCCATTACCTCTTGTCCTATCACCAGGTACCACTGAAAAAAAAGACTGTTCCCATCTACCTGGCATCCTCCCTTTAAGTATTTATAAGTATTGATGAGATCCCCCATCAATCTTCTTTTCTCTAGACTAAAAAGACCCAAGTTCCTTAGGCTTTCCTCGTAAGAAAGATGCTCCGATCCCCTAATCATCTTAGTAGCCCTTTGCTGGATGCTCTCTGGCGGTTCCCTGTCCTTCTTGAACCGGGGATCCCAGAACTGGACACAATCCTCCACACCCCCCCACATCCCCCCCCAGAGGGGGAGGATAACCTTCCTCGACCTGCTGGCCACACTATTCTTGATGCACCCCAGGATGCCATTGGCCTTCTTGGCCACCAGGGCATATTGCTGGCTCATGGCCATCCTGTTGTCCACCAGGACTCCCAGGTCACTTTCCACAGAGCTGCTCTCCAGGAGGTCAGCCCCCAACCTGTACTGATGCATGGGGTTATTCCTCCCCAAATGCAGTACCCTACACTTGCCCTTGTTGAACTTCATAAGGTTTCTCTCTGCCCAACTCTCCAGCCTATCCAGGTCACGCTGAATGGCGGCACAGCCTTCTGGCATGTCAGTCACTCCTCCCAGCTTTGTGTCATCAGCAAACTTGTTGATGGTACACTCTATCCCTTCGTCCAGGTGGTTTTGTCTCAGGGACCTTGTGGGAAGCTCTCATGATGCCGCTCCCTTGGACCTGCTGAGGTCTTTGTGCCCTCAATGGCAAAACTGACTCATTTCCCTCCTCCTTGTTGCTCAATTGTTGAGGCGAAATAGCAGCTAATGGTAATCAAACTCTTCTCTCTTAATGGAAATAACTTTTTTCCCCCCCCTCCCCTTATGAAGGAGGCTTTGTTCTCTCCATGTAATCCCATCTCTCCTCCATTTCTGGTGGAATCTTCCACTGGGGACAAACCCGTTTTATTTCTGCAGCGTGTGTGTGGGGGAGGAGCAAAAAGTGGGCATGCTTTTTCACATTTGTTTTGTTTCTGTTTTGGTAAGCCTTGTTTGAAAGTCACTTGAAGTTCACTGGCCCAACAAGTTTATTTTGGAAAGAATATGTTCCCTATTAAGCTACAGCGGTAATTGTATGTGATATGTATTTTTTGAAGTGGGTAAGTTGTCCACAAGTCCCAGATGATGATATGTCTCGCAAAGAAGATGCTGGAGTGGACCAAGATTGCCTTACAAAGTGAGAAAGTGTCATCGGAGAGTGAACAAAATGGAAATGTTTGCTCAGGGAAAAGAAACAACCATCTGACCCTGCATTCACGCACCTCTTCTTACTGTAGCTTTGAGCTCTTCTTGAGTACTTATTACAGGCTTCCCTCGGAGGCTTGAATGCATTTATTTGTGCTTTGTTTGAGGTGGGGATAGCAAGGAAAGGTGAAGTGTCATTACCTGAATGCAGCAGAGCTGGTGCCTCACCTGTGACCTCCGTCTGCCCACGTCCCAGCTGTGCCACGGGGTGATGCTGCCCCATCCTGAGCTTCCCACCCCAGGTATCGCTGAGGTGTCGTCCCACCTCTCGGGGCCTTCTGGGGTGGTTGAATTTGGGATGCTCAAATGGTGTTGTCAGACTGAAACGCGTGCAGAGAGGAGCTGTGCTTGGAACGTGCTGCTGGGGTATGGTGGTACGTGCCAGCTGCACGGGGCTGTGCAGCCAGCGAAGGCAATGAGTGCTGCTGCCACGTTAGGAAAAGTGGTCTTTAAAATGGAGCTGGCTAGGCAGGGCTTCTCCTGGTTTGTGGTTTGGTTTTGTTGAGTTTTGTTTTGGTTTTGGTGTTTGTGGGGTTTTTTTAAAAAAAATAAAGAAGAATTAAGTTCTGGGAGTCTGCATCTGCCTGGAGTTTCTCCAAGCCATCATTTCTTGGGAGTTACCATTTTTTATTCTGGGAATGATTGTTGCTGTTTTAATCCTGCTTCTCGTCCCTCCCAACCTCCTTGGGTTTTTCGGGCTCTGTTGCACCCCTCCCCGCCGCCTTCTCTTTACCCTTTTGGCACAAACTGCAGTACAGCTCGCCTCAGTTAAGAGAGATCGGGCTAGAACAGGGGCGGGCAACGCTCCCGACTTGTCACATAAAGGGCAGTGAAGAGGAAATGTGGCCGCAGCTGAGTCTATTTTGGAGACGGCGCGCTGGTGCCCTGCCCTTTGCCCAGGACCTGCCACAGGCTCCAGCTGCGCCGGGGAGACCGGCAGCGTCGAGGGGTTGGTCCTCGCAGGGGAAGGAAGAGCCTGGAAATCCCCAGTGCGAAAGAGCAAAGGCATTATTTTATTTCAATCTGGGAAATGCAAGCTATGTGCTTTTTTTTTTGTCTTTTGCTTCTCTCTCTTTTTTTTTTATTTAGAGCAGAAAAGGATGTCCAGACCCAATCAAAAAAACCCCAAACATTTGCATTCCTTTCATNCTATGATTCTATGATTCTATGATTTTCGCACATATGTCATGATTTCGATATTTCTGCAGTTCTAAAATAGGGGGTTTGAATGTGCACGAGCTGAGGAAAGGCAGTAACAACTGGGACTGTTCAGTGGTAGGACTGGGTTTCCCAGAGCTGTGCCCTCCTCGGGGCTTTGCTTCTCCCTTGCCCTCCCCTCCCCTCGGCGCTGCGAAGGAGCCGAAGCCACCAGCGGTCAACGGTCTTGTGCAACAGCTGCAAATCATCTCTTAAATCCATCCTCGGGATGGCAAACTCTGGGAAGGGGTGGAGGGGAGCATGTGGCTTGGGCTTTTGTTGTTGTTTTGCTTTCCCCAAGCGTTACGCAGGCTGTGGTCTGCCGGCCGAGGCGCCCAGCCCCGGCAGCTTGTGACTCATGGCGCTGGTGATGCTCGCTCCAGGGCGGGAGGAGGGCTGCCCACGGTCCAGCCCGGCCGGGGAACCACGCTCCTACGTAGGCGCCGAGCTCAGGGCTGGGGATGTTCCTCCTCCCGCCGCCGCGGAGGAGCCGGGAAGCTCCCCGTCACCACTGACAGCGGTTAGGCATGAGGCATACGTATTTACGAGGTCTTTGGGAATACAGCTGAAAAACAAACTGCCTTCCCTTTTTTATTTTTTTTTCCTCTCTCTCTTTTTTTTTTTTTTTTTTTTTTTTTTTTTTCTTTTTTTCTTTTTTTAATGCAACACTTAAAAGTCCCCTGGTGCTTCGCCCTCCCTCATAACACTCCCACAGCTCCTCTGCCGGCATCTCCCTGAAAACCGCAGCCGAGCAATTACCGCCGCTGCTCCCAGGGCGCTGGCTCCCGGAGGACGGTCCCAGCGAGGGGTCCCGGGGAGACCTTCCCCGTTTGCCTGCCGGTTAGGTTTAGCAAGGATGCAATGCCGGGGAAACCCCACGTGGCTCCTCTACGGGGGAAAATCAGCCAGGCGCTCCGTCAGCCTTCGCCTGAAAGGCACTATATGCTCTGTGTGTGTGTGTGTGTATATATGTATGTGCGTGTATAGAAAAGATATTATTATTTAGCAGTATAAGCCCTCATTAACGGCAATGGGATTTGCATGGCTTACGGCCCCCGGGAAGCTATTTGATAGCTTACTCCTAATTTGCAAATCTTTGAAGCCAATCGCCGTACCTGGTGATTAAGGTTTTTTTAGCAATAATCCGGCGTGGCGCAAACAGAGGCCTCTCGATGGTGTGCGTGAAAGGGCTTCTGAGCAAGTCCTGTGATTCACAGGCCAAAAATAATGTGCTCTGTTTAAACAACCGTTAGCTCTGTGACACAAACTGACAAAAGCCAGTGAAATTTAAAGGGACCCTGTCACAGCGGGTCTAAAAATAACTCCAGCCAGCTGTGTTTTGGTGAGTGGGCGCGTGTGCTCACGTGGTGCGCTCCCTCTGCTCTGCCAGTTTTGTCTTGGGTTGTTTTTTTGGTTTTTTTTTTTTGTTTTGTTTTGTTTTCTGAAACAGGCAAGCACATCACTTGAGCTTTGCCATCTGGTCGCTTGGTGTATGCAATGACCCTGTCCTGGGAGAGAGGGTCTGGTTTTGGCATGGGTGAGAGGCCCCCCCCAGCCCTGTCCCCATCCTTGGCCACAGCAGAGCCCCCTCTTCCCCTCTGAGGGAGGTGAAAAGTCACTGTTTTGGGACTGAGTATCCTAAAAGGGTGTTGCAACAGCACTGCTGGGCACCATCCTCTAACGCAGTGCGATGGTGGCAGCTCAGGGTCCCATCCGTGCTCAGCTCATGCTGGGTGGGTTGTCCTCATCATGCGGGTGTGTTTCGCAGTAAGGGAGGGCTCCCATCACTGGGGTGTGCTGGGAGGTTTCTATGGGGCTGGGAGAAGGCTGGAGTTGGGGCACCATACCCTGTCACCAAGGACTCGCAGGTGGCTGACATCTGTGGTAGACCACAGTCCATGCGCCTGCCAGTGTGCTGCAGGAGTGCAGTGTTAGGAAGCCTCAAGATGGAGCAAATTTCCCCTCTTGTCCTCCCACCTCCCTGGGTTTTGGAGGCACCTCTCTTTCCTGAGGAGTGCTGTCTCCCTTTTGCCTACAAGAGCCCATGAGATGGGTGCCTCGTCATAAGACAGTTCCTGTTTGTAGGACAAGACTCACTTTGAAACCGGGGTTCCCCCTCAGAGCTGCCAAAAATACCCTGCAGCGTAAACAGGCGCAGCTCTGCCAACTTGCACCTTGTCTGACGTTGCCTTGCTCTCCTCGGGAAACAAATCTAGACTTCATATCTCTGTAAATGGAATCATTCCCCTCACCCTTGTCCTCCTCCTGGGCACATGAAAAGATGTGTAAAAGATACATATAAAGTGTGTGTGTGTGATGCGGCTGCTTTGAAGAGCAGAAGCAGGCTTCAGTCAGTTTCCTCATCTGAAGCAGAAATGGGAGATGGAGCGTTGGGTATTTCTCTGTGCCGTATACCCGTGTGCTGAATTTCCCCAAGTCCTGATTTTTTTCAGTCGGAAATGGTAATAAATAGCTGCTGGGGAATTCCCTCCTGCAGAAACTTCAGGAGAACAGCTTTGCCCTACGCCCAGAAGCGGCTGCCCTGTTTGCCCTTCCCTCTTCCACATACCCACCGACTGTCCTGCTACCCTTTCTGCCCTCTTGAGGTTTCTACCGTGGAAGAAGTCCCTGCTCCGAGGTTGCTCTGTTACTGGCAGCAGGAGGTTGAGCATCTCCTTCCCTCTTGGGCAGAAGCTGCAAGACCCAAAAGATCCTTAGACCTTCCCTGCCAGGCAGAGGAAAGAGTTTGAAGGTGTGCAGCATCTGAAAAACACCCCCCTTGCTGTCGCACCAGGAGCTGGGTGCAAGGCAGAGGTGCTCTTTCACCATCACTTCTGATTTTTTTTCCAAGTGTGATTTCATGCTGATTCAAAATAACATCCCCAAATTGCGCTATTCTTGACCAAAATAATTACAATAATAAAAACGACCCCAAATCCTCCTCCCAGCGTGCTTCAGAGTAACTGAAGCATCTCCATCCCACTCTTTTTCTTGAGGGTATGGGTAGGGATCGTACCTATTGACTGTGCCTGATTGACTGAAAACTGAAGCAAAGGTGGTTTTGAAATTAAGTTAAACATCTTAATTTTAGCACACTGAAACTGTAAATACTACTATCAGATTCCTTTTTGGTACTGAAAACATTCACTTTTTGATGCTATTTCCAAAACAAAATGTCAGTGAAACTTGACATCTTGGCATGACTATGCACTTCTCTGATTTTGCTGGAAGGCTATTTTCCAGGGGAACTCATGTTCTTCCTGTGGTGGTTTTCTTTTACCGGATACTTACCGCTTCAGTTGTCTCTCATGTGTAGGTGATTTGTGTATTTTGCTGTAACAATACAATACAGTTGATTAAAAACCCCGCTAGTAATACGATATTTATACTGATGTTTGCATTCTAGTAGTTGATTTTTATTTTTTTTTGTTGTTGTTCTAGAGCATTCTTCCTTGGCTCTGGGCTTATAAGCATAGTAAAGGGCAGCAGCATCCAAGGATGATGAGAACATTTGCCAAAAAAGGAAATGTGGCAGATATTAAGACTAACAGATATCTTCTGATATTCTTCCAGGTGTACACTGGGGGAGGGGAGTAAGGAACCCTTCATTTTGATCTCATTACTGCCACTGCAGTGACAATGGAGTTCAAAAGGACTTTTCATCTTAAGAAGGAGAAAGGAAACTTTCAAGATGTTCCTCTGAAAATAGTTAAATGGCAGACCCCCAGTCTATGGTCTTTCAAATCCATTGATCTGATCCTAGGCAAGAAAGACAGAGCAGGAGGAAGAAAATAATTCTAAAGCACTTTGACTTGGTGTCAGCAAATTGTCTGCTGTTCATCAGCATGAATTCATTATCTGTCTGAAAAATCAGGGGTCAGAGCAAGTGTTGCAGAAAACTTTTGTAAAAGTGAATTCCAAATTTCTACAAGAATCTCCTGAAATACATCCACATTTTCTGTTTACTTTCTGCAAATGCGTTCATTGGAGTGCTATGGAGTTAAAAAAAAGGGGGGGGGACACAAAAAAACAAGCAAATATCACAGTAGTCCCAAAAAAAGCAGATTCTGTTTATCATAAACATGTGGGGTTTTTCCAAAAAAAAAAAAAAAAGGAGTTAATCATTCAAATGCAGCAAGACACTGGCTGATTTGTGTGTTCAATCAAGACTAATCACCACCGCTTGAATTTTGAATATTAAATGCTTGTGGAGTCTGCTCGCAAAATATCTGCATAATTTTTGTCATGTAGATTAAGTTATTTGGTGAATTATGTCAGACAACACATACATCTAAAAATTGGGATATGCTGGTGGACAATCTGCAAACAGAGGAAGAGGCGGGTGTGAAGGATATAATTTCCTATGAGTAGTTTATTCATTTCTGAGTTTTGATTCCAAGATCTAGAGGTTTTTTAATTTTTCAGCGGTATCCGTTGATGTACGACTGAGCTTTTTCTGGGTAACGTTCATGGGGGAGCCATCTGCCTTCGAAGCGAAGGCATCAGAAGCTGATATCTGCTGTGACGTTGCAGAGCCGCTTCCTAGGAGCGGCGTGGCTGTGGCCTATTTGGTCTGCTTGTGTCTTGCATCTCCTCCTCGCGTTGCTGCCGGCTGCAGCCCTGGTGAGGTAGGCCGAGCTAGTAAAAACGTCGTTGGCATCTTGAACCTACGGGAACGGAACAAACAGCCTTAACTATATAACGCTGATGGTTAATCAAGCGGAACTAGGAATTAGAAACCGGCTGGCTGAATCGGAGGGAAGCGGTGGCCTTGATTAAAGATATCAAAGGGAATTGGTAGGTGAGAGGCAGTAAAGTGCAGGACTTCATCAGCGTGAGAAACCAAATCAAGTAAGTTGTGCATGACGGATGGAGCTAGTGTGAATACGAAAGCACTATGTAAGTTCTCAGGAAAAAGACACCAACAGTATGGTGTTGCACTCAGGGCATGGGTGGGTTTGATTAAAAAGTGCTTTTTTTTTTTAAAGTGTGGCTGTGGTGCTCTCACTGCGTTGCGCAAATGGGGCAAGCTGTGTTTTGACAGAGTCTGGGTGACTGGTGGCCTTCCCTGGGATGTCCTGGCCCTTCCTCGGAGGGAAGCGTTTTAGCATCCCTGAGATTTGCTTGTAGATAGTGTTTGTTCCCAGGAGAGGTGGGAAAATTCTGCGCCTGCCCCTTACTGCGATTCCCTTCTCGTTTACTGCGCCCGCATGGCTGTCGTCTTGTTTGCTCGCGCCGCTCAGCTGTGTGGCATCGGCATCACGCAGGAGGGTTATTTTTTATGCGATACCGATGTATCGCAGCCCAACCCCATCTAGGGTACGAGCTAATTTGAAACATGTGAACTCAGACTTTCTAATGCATTTTATAGGGTTAAGGGCAAGAGTAATGCTGTGTTTTGGACTTGGATTGCTTACACAATAGACTGCGCAGTTAATTGAGAATTTAATATTTTGGCACAATTTGTGTTTGTGGAAAAAGCCTGAAAACAACCTGACAGAGCAATCAAATGTATATGGTAGGAATGATAACATACATGGTATCTTTGCCAAAATATTCATTTGAAGTAGTTTTGTCAAATTAAATTTCACCCTAGGTTTCTGTTATGGACAAATCCTAAAAACACTAGAAATCTCTTTGCAGGAGGACCCCAGGTCCTCCCATTGACATCGACTTCCTGTGACCTCCAGAACAATGAGTGTCTTCTGGCACTATCATCATCTTCATCCATAGGAATGTGTTTGTGATTTGCCACAAATTAGGCAATGATAGGCAAAGAAATGCAGAAAATGTCTCTCTTTTTTTTTTTTTTTTAAATTCCGATGACAACAGCTGGTTTTCATACAGGGTTCTGTCCCCTCCCTGCTTCAGCCTTTGCAATTGAATCCACAAATGAAACTTAACTGTAAATAAAAATGAAATCAACTTGATTATCCAATCTGAGCTACAAAAAAAGAAAAGAAAAGTATAAGCTGACACAAGCCAAATGGATCATGCAGTGTGTGGTGTTTGGTTTTTTTTTTTATTAATAGGATTTTCAATTATCAACTTGAGCGAGTACGTTTATTTTTAGCCCATTTATTTGGGCTATTAAAGTCACACCATCTTTCTAATGAAGAATTAAGTATGGTAACAGTTGGGATAAACAAACCTGTAATACAAGACAAGATTGTTTAAGAAGTGCAGGCACCGCAGTGCCACAGTACTGGATCTCCCTGCTTCTAGAGGTAAGAGCAGGAGCCTTCAGTCCTGCAAGAGAAACTTGCCATTTCAGCCTCCTGCTGCCCCAGCCACCTTCTTGGATAAGACTCACTCACACCACGGGGCAGCTCGTTGTGGTATGCTTTTACAAAAAGTCTCACACAGCAAGTTGGAGGCTTCGTTCTCAGCCTGTTGAAGCCCAGAGAGATGGCTCCTTATTATTTCAACCGGTGCTGGAGCGGGGATATTACTGCACCTTAACAGGAGAATGGGAAAGTTCTGAGGAATCTCTGCTAGCTTCCAAAAAGTACATTGTTGTGCATACGGTGAAGAAGGTTTCCTACATAAGGGACAATTGTCTGCAAAGCTTGTTACCACCACAAGTCAGCAAAGCCCAAAAGTTAGTAAGCTTCAATGTGTTAAAAAACAAAACACCCCCCCCCCAACCCAAAACCAACCACAAACCCCGAAAAACCCACACAGAAAAACCAAACACCGAAACCCCTACTACCCCCAAAAAAAGACAACTGCAGGATAGTTACCTGGATAAGAATATGCAGAACTGCACTAGGGTATGTTAGCAAAATTCAGAAATGCCTGTATCAGTGGCTGAAGGAATCCCCAAATACTGGAGATCGGTGAGAGATCTGGTCAGGTAACCCCATATTTAACCACTTCTTAATTTATATGTGAGGTTTGTATTTCCCCAGGGGAGGAGCAGCAAGCTAGTTGAACTGAAACTTGCGTAGTTGCTCCTTTGTCCACAAAACCACCTATCTGGTCCCATGTAAAATTTTCAGGTTTGTTGCCCTTGTTGCCCCTGGTGATGGGATAAGGTGATCAGAAAGTTGGCTGTGCAGTTCTTGGGCGTCTCAGGAAAAGGATCCTTCAGTCTCGGTAATCACCTTTGAAGGCCCAGCGCCCCAGGCAAATTGTGGGGGTGTGAAGGAGCAAAAAGATATAGGGGAAAGAAAAGAGAAGGTTGGGATCATTTGTTTCTCACGTAAGCAGTGAAAGGATTGATTGGTGTCATGGGAGAAATGAATGCCCGCCCCAACCATGCAGTACCTGCGGGCTTGCTTGATCTTCCCTTACGCTGGGACCTATCCATCATCTATGGGATTTACTTCTTGTGGAAGGATGGTTTAGGTAAAATAAGGCTTTTCATGCATTTACATGTGGAAAACAAATGCTTTTTAAGGACATAACTTCCATCTTTAGAGATACTCAAAAGTCTTCTGGACATGGTCCTGGGCAACCACCTCTAGGTGACCCTGCTTGAACAAGGGGGTTTGACCAGATGATCTCCACAGGTCCCTTCCCACCTCAACCATGCTGATGTGGTCCACCTCCAGTGTTTTCACTGAAAGCTTGCAAGTAGTCCATGTCTTCATGAGGAAATGGTGGGTGCCAGTTTCCAATGCGAGAAAGAGAATAATAACAAAGCAAATAATGGCAGAGCCTTTTCAACCCCTCAGGGTAATGAAAAGTGAACTCCCTTTGTTTTAGACCATGCTGTAGTAATTGTATGTCTCCCTAACTCTGGCTGCAACTTCTCATAACAGGAATATCAGGGAAAAAGATTAAATGTCTAGCAGCACAACTAAACTAACAAAAAAACCCACCCTCAATGCAGCCTTGTCCAACCCAAAGCTTGGAACACAAAAGGGGAAAGCATGCCAAAATGCACTCCATTCCTCTAAAAGCTGTCCTTTCTCTACAATTTTACCCGCTCTGGAGCAACTACAGGCAAAACATGATTTTGACATTTTTTTAAAGCTCTTTTTCAGCGTCAGGTACTGTTTCCCTAGGTTTTTTCTGACCCTTGCAATGCACACAGTGCTCATTAAGTTCGAGGAAGATGTGGTCAGCCCCCTTACGTCTGACAAGACCAATGGCTGAGGTGGGTAATTAACAGATACCTGCTGGTATCAACTTCATCTGTCTTTGCTGCTGAACAAATTGCTGAAGCCCTGGGAGACATTAGAGTAGGCTTTGCCAAAGACAGTGTGGGGCGGGCAATTTATTTTGGAGAGAAGTGGCATGGTAAGCCAAGGATGAGCTGGAGAAAAGATTTGAAGCCAGGATGAAAAGTTGAAACCCCACTAAAAGCAGAGCATTCTTGGTTCTCACAGTTTTGCAAAGAAATGTTTTTGCAGAAGTCTAGAACTGCAACATCCCAAACTTTTCTGCAGCCCTATACATGGCCCATCTCCTCCTCCTGCTGGAAAAGGAAAAAAAAAAAGTCACTTAAGGATAGTGGGGAGTTTGGTGGAGTCTTTGCTCTTGCTGGGGGAGTATGAGATGTGGCAACAGGGCACAATGTTGTGGAGTGACTAATGGAAAGGGAGGTACTGCAATTTGGCATCTTCCACGGCACACGAGCAGTCATTTTAGAGATGCTTTTTCCATAGGGATGAGTGTCAGCATTGGTAGCAGTTTTTTCTTCTCGAGTTGTAATCAGCACTGTGAACAAGACCCAAAACTGTATTCACAAGTGACTATACGTATAAGCATGGCATACGATAGATGTGCAGGCTTGAAAATGAAATTCAAAGAACCGAATTGTCTTTGTGATTGTTCTTGTTAAAAAACAATCGTATGATGATTCCAGTATTTTACTGAAGGGATGATGTGTTGTTTCCCAAGGTAAAAAAGAAAAAAAAAAAAAAGAAAAAAGAAGCTGCTCTGTCGCTGTTCCATTTCCCCTGGAAATGAAATGCAGAGTTTTCCACCTGGCAGATCAATAGCTTTTCAACATCTTCCTTTTTCTTGCATTTCCCAAATGAGAGAGAAATAAGATAGACAATGACTTCAGGAAAATTTGAAGCCAAGTCTTTCATTTAAGCAACTATAATACAAGAAGCAGCAATGAAATGTGATTTTTTTTTTTGTTTTTTCGTCTTCTTCTTTGCAGTGAACAACGCTATGTTACTACACAACACTCTTGGTTTGTGAGTGTTGGGCTGAGCAGGCCCTTTTCTAATGGCAGGCAAATAGCTGGAGTTGGTGTCTTGAGGAGCGTGCTCCACAGTGGCACTTCCAAAACATTTAACATAGATGTCCCCAGCTTTTGCTAGTTACCTGGTACTGAATGCTTTGGGTAAGTTTTGGTGGTGTTTTTATATGGACACCTGAGTGGATGCAAAGCGATCCCAGTAACACTTAAGTATTGCCAAAAAAAAAAAAAAATAGGATTTACCCATGGCTGCAGAGAGGTCTCCAGGAAAGTCCAAGTTCTGCTCAGAGGGAGGAAGAGAACCTAGCCGAGTTGTTCAAGCAATAATGCAAGGACATTTGTCACTCTAAAACTGCAAAACCTGCCAGTGAACTTGATCTTTTTGGTGGAGCAGAGTTGCCTACATGGTTTCCCTTTTCCTTTTCCTTTTTTACACTCATCTGGGGTGCTGCACCTCTAACCTGATACGTTCATTTGCCTCCTGCAGCTGTCCTGCTCGTGTGCAGCCCTGCTTTGCTGGTGATGCTCATCCGCTGGTGTGAGCAGAATAGCTTTGCACAAAATTGCATCTGGCAGCGACGCTGAGCCGGGGGTGTTAGAGCAGCGGTGTTTTCAGTGAGTTAACAAAGCAATAGGGATGTGTGGTTTGAACAGCAGCTGTTAGGGATCACTTAATGGGGCTACACGGAAGTGGAAACTAATTTAAGAGTGTGGCCAAGCCCAATAGTCTTGCCCTACCAGGTCTTCGAGCGGCCATAGCGGGGTGGTTGCTTTGCTGAGCAGATGGGTGGGTGGGAGGTGGGTTGTTGGATGCTCTGAAAGTAGGTTTTGGACCAAGGGGGTGACTCTACCCAGCCTCACCTGATGGCCAAGGAGATGCCGGCAAAGCACCCACAGTCCCAGCAGCTGCATGTGTGCCAGGCCACGCTGCCCTGCTACCCGCTGGGCAGGGTAGGGGAGCGTTTGCAAGGAAGAGGGATCTGGTCATCAAGGTGTATGTGGTGCAAGGGCAGCACCTCAGCACTGCTTGTTTCCCAGGGCAAGTAGCTCATTCCTATATGCAAGTGGGGACCAGTGTCTAAGACAGGGCTGCAAAAAGCTGACAGCTGCCTGGAAAGCCCTGAGATCATCAGGAATCATAGGACCATAGAATTGTCTAGGTTGGAAGGGACCTTTAAGATCACTGAGTCCAACCATCAACCTAACACTGCCAAAACCACCACTAAACCATGTCCCTCAGCACCACATCTACTTGTCTTTTAAATACCTCCAGGGATAGTGACTGTGCCACTTCTCTGGGCAGCCTGTTCCAATGTTTAACAACCCTTTCTGTGAAGAAATTTTTCTTAATATCCATCTTAAACCTCCCCTGGTGCAACTTGAGGCCATTTCCTCTTGTCCTATCGCTTGTTACTTGGGAGAAGAGACTGACCCCCACCTCGCTGCAACCTCCTTTCAGGTAGTTGTAGAGAGCGATAAGGTCTCCCCTCAGCCTCCTTTTCTCCAGACTAAACAACCCCAGTTCCCTCAGCTGCTCCTCATAAGACATGTTCCCCAGACCCCTCACAAGCTTCATTGCCTTTCTCTGGACATGCTCCAGCACCTCAGTGTCTTTCTTGTAGTGAGGGGCCCAAAACTGAACACAGTGCAGCGCTTGAGGNTCCAGCACCTCAATGTCTTTCTTGTAGTGAGGGGCCCAAAACTGAACACAGCGCAGCGCTTGAGGTGGGGCCTCACGAGGGCAGAGTACAGGGAGACGATCACTTCCCTAGTCCTGCTCACCACACTATTTCTGATACAGGCCAGGATGCTGTTGGCCTTCTCGGCCACCTGGGCACACTGCTGGCTCATCTTCAGCCAGCTGTCCACCAACACCCCCAGGTCCTTTTCTGCCAGGCAGCTTTCCAGCCCCTCCTCCCCAAGCCTGTAGTGCTGCATAGGGTTGTTATGACCTAAGTGCAGGACCCGGCACTCGGCCTTGTTGAAATTAGGAAGGCTGGGACTGACCCTGACACCACAGGATGGAGACTAACCATTGCATTATTCACTCTCAGCCCTTCTCTTTGGGAGAATGGAGTTGCTCCCCCATAGTGCCAGGGGCTGCCTTAGCGCTCATGGTGTGAGCGCTGGGAGAGGACTCGAGGAGAAGACCTGGACAAGTGACCAAGCGCCAGCTGTAGCAGGCAACCGCAGCCCACCCTGGCCAAATCTGGCAGAGCCACTGCAGAAAGGTGTTGGTCCTGGAGGGCATCCTGGGTGCAGGAGCAAAAGGAGCGGCTCCCTGGGAAGCACGGCTCTGTAGCCGGCTGCCTGGAGACAGTTTGCTTAGGGGAAGCGTGTGCCGCTCGGGAATGCCAGGGGTATTTTTACACCACCCTTCCCCAGAACCTGCTCTCTGCTGACCCCATTATCCACAGGAGGAAGGAAAACAGAAGAGCCAAGGGCTGGAGTGGGGAATGGGTGAGGAAGGTATAGAAACATGGGAAGGATGTGGAGGAGCTTGGGCAGCACTGTGGAGCACAGGTGGGCTGTGGCAGCATCCTCTGGTGGGTAGGGACCTCTTTCAGGGCCAGGTGAGACTGGTCTAGGGGGTGAGCAGGACCATTTCATGCAGACCCTAGCAACCCCTCGGGCTCCTTCCATAAGCTGTTGCCCTTAACCTTCCCCCAAGGCATGGCAGTACCTGCTTGACCCTGTGGCAGAGGAGGGCTCAGATCATTCATCAGTGCACCTATTCCCAGCTTATGGCTACAGTCAGCTAGTATATATTTTGTATTTGCACCCCCCTCTGATTTTATTTGATTTTATTTTAAAGTCTCTGAGGAGCAACAAGTTTTGCCTGGCTCTGGTGGGTATGCTCCCAAAGCCACCAAGGAGGGTGAGGAGACTGTTGGAAGGGAAAAGCAGTGGGCATGGGTTTCTCAAACATCTGGTGGGTGGTTTTGAGGACTCAAAAGGGAGGTGATTTAAGGAGCAATGGTTTTCAGCAGGCAGTAGGCCACTTTGGCTATATAAGGCTTATCAGGCAAGACTTGAAGTCACTAAAGTTTGTATTTCCAATCTTGGCTATGTTTTATGCTAGCCATCACCCTGGATGAATGTTGCCTTTTATTCAGGAGAAGTTGTCTTTTCAGCAGTGTTTAAATGTATTCTTAATGTGAATTATCATGTTTTATAGTACAGCCTCTGAAAAAGAAAGAGAGGCTTTAAGAAAGCTCTTTGCTGGCAGTAAATTAGATCCAAGTTTCTGTGATAAGCTGTAATAGTTCTTCAGAGCAGATGTATTTTATCAATTTAAGAACACAGACTGAGAAAACATGTACGGCATTCAGGCTTTTAAAAATGTATTTTCATGTTAGTGTGTACACAGTCAACAATAAATCTATAGAAGCTATTATTGTCTTTCAGTTAAACATGGTGCAGCTTGCACTGTGTCTGTTATTTACATATAGGATGACAGAGGCACTTTTCAAACCACATGTTGCTTCTTAAGGCAAAGCTGGGTTACTGGTGGAAGTGATGGGCTTTGGCCCAGGTTTGGTCAAGGGAAAAGGCACCCTCCGAGGCAGATAACCCACCCACATGCTCTTTTATAGACCCCCAGTACACAGGAGAAACATCTCACGGTTATCTGCAATACAGTTTTCTGGCATGGGAGCCTTCTCAGCTGCTGCGGTTGCTGCTACTCATGGTGTGAGACGTGCCACTGACACCACCTTCCTCCTCCTCCTCCTCTTCCACCACCTCCCAAACATCTGTGCTCCCAGCCCTCGGGGAGACAGGCTGGCATTAGCTGCCAGCTTGGGCTGTGCTGGACCCGCAACCACATCCCTCATGTCAGCAATGCGTGTGCATCTCACCTCGCTGGGGGACAGCTCTGGGAGGTGATAAGGTTGTAGGTGGTGTGGGAAATGTCAGCTAGGTTGTCCAGCCCTGTAACACTGGTCCCCTGAAAAGTCAACGTAGTCCCAGTCTCCCAGGTGCTTCTGTGGCAGCTCACGTTTGTCTCAGGTTTTTCAGAGGAAGCAGGTCCACCTCTTCTGGGTGTTACCTGGTCGGTATGGAACATGGCCCTCTCCGTTGCCTTGTCATCTTCCTCCCTTTCACAACAGTGTCAGTCTGTAAGTGAGGTGGTTTTGCTCACCTCAGCTATATGGGTTGATGAACACTGTCAACCAACGTTTTCTTGCTTTTTAAATTTCTTTTTTTCTTGAGAAGTGAGTAATTTGAAGAGAAGGCTGCTCAGTTTTGCACAATTTTGTATCTGTTTTTCAACCAGGCTGTGAAAATAGTCAACAGAATTTTCATGATGTATTCTCATCAAAAAACAGCAGGCAAACGGGGGAAGGTTTTGCTAAATGAAGGACTGATTTCAGCATCTCTGTAGAACACAGGGCACCCATAAATTGAGACAGAGGCCTTGAATCTCTAGGATCTTGCCAATACAGCCTGGCGACTTCTGTGAAATGAAATGTTTTCCAGTCCTACTGGCAAACTAATTTGCTAGAATTAGAGAATTAAGAGAACAGAAAAGCAGCTACTTGATTTTTCTTTTATTTTCTAGCATGGTTTTCCTAAGGAAACAACTCTTATGCAATCACGTTGGCTGCCTAGCTTGGGCCTCTCAATGTTTAAGTCCTTTGGTCATTTTCAAGCACATTTTTCAGAAGGGAAAAGGTCCGAGACATTATTAAATTCCATCAGTCATGTGAAAAATAGTGCCCCCATAAAATAAAAAGACATGGTATGTCTGCCCCAGTTCAGGCGGTGTCTGCAACATGATCCCATATGGTGTTAACTGCTCGAGCACCCACATAAGAGAGAGACTTTATGAATGTCACAACCACAGGAAAAGCTTCCCTGGGAGGTTGAAATCAACCACAAGACACAGATCTGCAAGGAGCCAGATTATGTTAGACTGGGGGGTGTGAGGGAGTAGTTTTCAAATGTCTATGTTTCCCCTTGCCAGTGCCATCCCTATATCATTTGATTCGCTCTGCAGTCCTGAGAAATTTGCTCAGATCTCGAACATCTAAGAGAGTTTTCCCCAAGCGGGGTAATGGATGCCAATATATGTGCACGTTTAGAGCATGCAAGGAATTATTGAGAAAACCAGCTGAGCTGTGGTCAAGTGGAGCGAGCAGATATTTTCTGTCATTCTTTATTGCCTCATTCAATCTTCTCCCATGTTCCTCCCAGGCAGGCAGACCTGGCTTCTAAGGTTTCCAGGCCAGCTCCACTGACGTGACATTATGCTGGCTGTGTCGTTTCCTCCCTTAATCGCATTTGTTTCCGTTTCACACTGCGGTTGGACAGAGAGGGGTTGCCCAGGGTTTGGGCTTTCCACTTCAGTTCCGTGTTTCAGTGTGGAGGAAAATTGCAACTTCTCCTTATGGCGTGACGTCATGTGGATCATTACTATCTTCACGAAAACCCTTTTCTTCTTCTAATTCCGCATTAAGATTCATGAAAGCGACCAAACGAGAGCTGTTCATGCTTAATTATTTGCACAGAGTGGAACAGCTTCAACTGGAAATGCTGAACCTTAAGGCAGAGTAGCCAGCAGCCCTGTGGTTCAGGCATCGCTGGGGAAGGCCCACATTAAAATCCCCTGTCTGTCTTCTTTGGAACGGGAACTTGAAGCAGGTGTGACTACTGGGGAGCCCATCACTGCCAGGGTGAGGGCTGCTGTCCATCGGACAGCCCTCCTATGTGGAGGATAATAAGTTTTAGACCAGGCTTGGGTCAAGACCAGAAATGTCCATATAATGCCTAGGAGGCCATGCCAAAGAAAGCCATAGAAAACATAGCTTCTCTTCATCCCACCCAGGCTCCATCTATGTCTGATCTGGCCACTCTTTGGCTGCTGGGCTGAGTCATCCTGAGCACATTTCCTCACCGAACCGGGCTTCTCTTTTCTTCTCTCTATTTAGACTCTGGTGCTCCTCAGGACAAGTGTTACTTCTTATTATGGGTTTCTGTAGAGCCTGTCACCGCAGGCACTGTTGTGAGACCTCTCTACTTTATTCTAAAATGCAGAATAACAGCCCCCATGGAGTCTGTTAGTCGCCTGTAGAGGCCCGGCGGGTGTCTGAATAGGCTCGGGAGGAGATATTGTAGGAGTTGCAGAAAAAACTGCTTGTTTCTTTCTGGGCTGAATAGCCTTCTGGGTGGCCCGGAGCTTTGCTGGCAGGGAAATGTGACATTTGCCTTTTTCCCTTTGCTGCATTTGGTCCCACGGGGCAAGAGCCGGAGGCTGTGGTTTCTGCAGTTGGTGATTCAGTTTCCTAAATCACTGTTCCTGGCAGACAGGTGTATCTACATATCTACTCTGAAATGTGGTGATGAGGTTCTGCTCCCTCAAGGTGCTCTCAAGGACTAAAGATTTGCAAAATTCCATTTTTTGTTTGACATTAAATTTGTAGCAGGAATTTAATTTTCCTTTGGATGCAATCCCCATTTAAAACAAAATCTCCACGTGCAAAATGAAATCCTGGCTTTGGGTTCCAGAAGGGAAAAAAAAAATAAATAGTCACATAGTCATAGTTGTACAACACTATTAACTCTATTTCCTGCCACAGCTGAAACTTTCCAAGAGACGGTAGTTATAGAGCTCAGCCAGATAAAAGGTTCTCGTTCTCAAGTGTTAGATATCTTCTAGACATGTTAGAAAGAAAACAGAGTTCAGAGGTGTAACTGTGTGATCCGGGAGGAAGAGAATTAGAAGACTTTCTTAGAAGGGCTAATCTTCAAACACTGTTACGCATTCCCCCCCCACCAGAGAAGGATGGTTGCTTATTAAATACCTCCAGCATCAAGGGTGTTACTGTTGCTACTAAAAGGTTGAGACTCGCATCAGAATTTGCATAGAAACCCCTTGACTAGACGAAGTGAAATGGTAAATTCAAAATGGCCAAAAAAAAAAAAAATTCTTGGCAAGGCCACAGGATTTTATTTTCTTTGGGAAAATTCAAGGACACACGACCTCAGGGTGAAGGGAGCCAGAATTCCTCTTAGGGTAAGGGGTGGACCTCTAAAAACTCCTGTCACAAATACAGACAGCAGATGACTGAGCATCAGAGAGAGCAGAAATATTTTTCTGGAGAGCTTTCTATTCCCAAGCTCTCCCACGATCATTTTTTTTTATTTATTTATTGAAAACCCCCTGAAAAACCTGGACTACTTTCCAGCGCATAACCTAAAACCGCTCTGCAAGTCTATATACAACGCGTTTGACTTTGCGAAATCACAGCTTCGCACACACAAAGTCTCTCTCCCACCATCGCTCTGCGCAGGCGACGGAGGAGCCCCGGCCGTTGCTGAGTCACCACCATTGCACAAACAGGTTCTCTGTTCTCACCGGTGGGAAAATATTCGTCCCGGTGATGTTTGGACTTTCTGTAGCTCCGAGGACGGTTGTGGTGTTATAAATAGCAGCGATGGGGCTATTAAAGAGCGTTGGGGCTGTGACTAATGCTCTGTTTGAATAGCGCGCTCTCTGTGGCAGATTTATGTTTTTATTTCCAGCGTACATCCAGCATTTATAACCTTCCCTTCCTGGAGTCCATGATGAATTTGGAAGGGAGAAGACTTGCTTTCTCGTTTTGTGAACTGGAACAATCCTGGTACGTTGGGCCTGTTACAGATCTCTGCCCAAATGCACGCCACGGGATAAAGCGGTGCACTTTATCCTCCTCCTTTTTTCTTGGTTGCTTTAAAAAATGTGCATTTCACCAGACAAGCCTGAGTGCTGATTCTCCGCCGACTGTCTGAATCTCGCCTTCCTACATGTCATCTCTGACAGCACGTAGCGGAGTCTCCCCCTTCCTGAGGGCTGGGAAAGAGGGATGCTGAAGGGAAGAAAGCCTCTGCCGGAGGCTGTGTGGACGGCTAAAGTTAGAGCAGGTGGCACCTGGTCTGCAAGCCATGGCAGGTCACGCTCAAGCATGAGAAGGTCTGAACTTGGCCATAGGATGTGGTGAAGCTGCCAGGTGTCTCCACAGCTGGCAGGGTGCCGGCGCAGATAGCACTGCCCATGGCTGGGAGCCCTCCCTGCAGCAGCATGCAGGGCTGCCGCCGCAGAGGCAGCGGAGGAGAAGGAACCGAAATCCAGGATTTCCCCGGCGCAGCCAGGGATGCCGGGGGAGGCTGGGACCCAGCACCAGGCCCTCACCAGCACCAGGCTGACATCGAAGAGGTGAAGCACCAGGGACACGCCAGCAATCTCCCTCCACATATGGCTAATGCCCAGAGTATCTCTTCTAACAGTGAGCTCACTTGACAAGCAAAGTTGGAAAAAAAAACCCAAAAACACCACAAAACCCAGTGCAGAGGAGCTGATGCAGATTACACCTCAGCATTAGGTAAANTAAGGAAAAAAATAAAAAAAGATACCCCCCTGCGGGGTTGGATTAAAAAAAAAAAAAAAAAAGAGGAACAAAAAAAGATGAAGTGCAAAGGAAGAGTAGAGATTTCTAGATACGGATGCGTGGATTTAAAAGGCCTCTTTCTTAAAGTGAGAAGGACTTGGGGCTGATATGTATGGACTAAAATATAATGTGGAATATTACTCAGAAAGATACGCAGATGTTAAAGTATCTTTCAGGATTGGACTTTCAGTGTTTTTTTTTTTAATTAAATGGAGCTGAGAAGCCATTCTGGCACAGATCTCATCTAGTGAGACACAGTCTAATGATTCCTCAAGATTTAATGGCTTTTAATGAAGATCTCGAACCTCAGTAATAAGAGGGGAAATACCCATTGGAAAACATATTCTTCATCCTCTCAAACTAACACAGAAATCCTCGCTTCTTAGTGAGATCAAGGCTGGCATTTGAGGGACAACTGGAAGCAAATAGCAGTATTAGAAACGTCTTTGAAAAAGCCAACAATGACATTTTTTCCCCCGCTTTTCCCATGTGTTTCAGGTAGGCACTGTTTTATTAATGCATACGAGTGCTACCAATTGCACCCTAAGAAAGCACATCCAGTCAAGCAGAAATCTAGTTTACATAACTTGCCTTCACCTCTCTGTGATTATTTTGCTCTCTATTAAACGGTTGGTTGGATTATTAATTAAAAGGCAAAAAAAAGGCTTTCCATTTGCAATCGTTTCAGAGCCTTAATTTCCTCAGAGGTCTGACAGCGTGTACTGTTGACACAGCTCAAACATTCACATCTCGGTTATCCTGAAAAAGCACTGCAAATACGATAATGAACTTAACACGTGTACCAACGTGAGAAGTCGGAGAGGCCGACTCCAACCTGTTGCGCTTCTCCAGCAGCAAACGGTGGAGGAACGTGCCCGGCGCGGGAACATCTGTGCAAACAAACACCACGGCGGCTACTGAGGCATCCTGCCCCGCTTCAGCGCTGCGCTTCGTCACAAGGGGCTGCCACCAGCTTGAATGGTGGCCCACCGCCTTGCAGGATGCTGAGCTCTGGCAATGCGTTGTAAGGTGGCAGCTGTTCTTCCACGGACACGATGGGGTGGGTGAGGAAAGGCAAGCTCTGCAGTTACCCCGGTGAAACCGGCAGAAGATGCTGGCAAGCGTGAGACCATCTGGTGAATGCGGCACAGAGGCTTCCCATTGCATTTGTCTTATTTTAAAGCACGTTAGCAGGTCTGTGTGTGCGTGTGAGCCCGTATCTGCTCAGCTCTCTTCTCAGCGAGCAGGCTTTGCCCAAAACACACCATCGCTGCTGTGGGACATTTTATTTCCTTCTGCAGAGACCATGATCCAGGGGCTGTGCCCACTCTTCAGACAGATACGAGTCAAGGGCTTGTAATGCCTGACAGAACTGAGCGTGCTACGGAGGTGAGAAGCAAAATGAAGTTGCAGGAGCAGGAAAGTGGAGTTCCCCAAAGGAAGTTGCTCTCTGGCAAAAAATCAGTGTGCTTAAATGTGGTCTTGCTATAGCTTGGTCCTGGGGGGGTCCTCTGCCATCATGCAGGAGGCTCCAGGCAAGGTATGCCTGAGCTGGCTGCCCCTGACCCAGCGGGACGTCCCACCGGGGGAGGCTTGGTGGAGAAAAACAGCTGCAATTTAAAGCGCTCAGGTTCTCTGCCAGGTTGTAAGCACAGGCTGCAGGGAGGTGAGGTAGTGACTGGTAACTCTGGGAGCAGACCATGGCGCTGGGGAATTGCTGACAGGCAGCCGGTGGCCTCTGCACCCCTTGTGTCCTTGTTGTGAAGGGTCCTGAAGGGGATGGGGGAGTCTTTGCCAGTTATTGATCGCAGTCCTCCAGCCTCTCCAGCGCAACCCGTGTGTCTGACCCTGAGGCTGAAGCGCATAGATGTTTGCTCTCATGACTCAAGACAGGTGAGATCATTGCTCGAGGATTGCCAGACGGTGCTGTAATAGTTTCACATGTTCATCTTCTGAACGTGCTAGTTTTGCTGAAGCTTCAGAAGACAACCTTGTTGTCACCTCCAAGGCAGTCTCTTTCCAAAGAAGCTGTTGCAAACGGCCATAAAATTTGCCTTCTGCTCTCTGTTTTCCAGATAAGTGATTCTCGGGTCAGGGTAGCACCCTATGGGCAGCCAAGCACTGCAGTGCTGGACTGTGATTTCTGGCTTGAGGGCTGCCTGACTGCCATTGCCACCAGCTCTGCCCAAGGAGGGCTGTGTAGCCCTTAGATAGTGCAGCTGTATTCAGAAGACAATCCAAATCCAAGCTGCTCACGTGCCTTTACCACTCTCTACTCTTGGTAGGAGGAATGGAGGTGGATTATCAACAGAAAGGGAATGTATTCTGCCTACCAAGCTGCCAGAGCAGTGATCGCGGAGTAGGGATCATTATTCCACACTGCATGGGAAAGTTATTCACTGACCTAGAGATAACTGCAAGCGTATTCACTTTTTCTGGAGAAAAATGGGCTTGCAGTCAATATTCCATTTAATGTTCCAGTACCCAGGCTTCAGAGGGGAAGGCAGAAAGACCCCAGTGGTTGCACCATCATGTCTAGGCTGTGGCTTCTGAGCGACACTCACTCAGGTCCCCAAGGACCCGCAAGTGTCCAAGGCAGTGGCCAAATAAATGTTCTAAGCCCCTGTGCAAACAGGGAGGAGCAGTCCTGCTCTGTGCAAGGTTTAAGAGATGGGAAGCAGTAGGAGAGAAGATGGGATCTGATGAAGTGGGATCTGACGATGGAGAAACAGTCATGAGGGACCAAAGTGCCAGTGTGGCCACGCTTAGCTCAGAGTCCAGCCCTGCAGTTGGGCATCAGGAGTGACAGATGCTCATTTGTGAGTCCAGCATCTACAGCGTGGGCTTTTACAAATGTACATACTCCTCCCAGGTCACAGTACTGATTTCAACCAAATTTCAGAGAAAGGAAAAGCTCCCAATCATGCCCAGTTTACCACACATTGCTCTAGTTCTGTTTATTATTATTATATTATATTTATTATTATTATACTGAAGTAATTTCTTTCACTTCTTTTTTTCCAATAAAAAAAAAAAAGCCTCCTGACCAGATCATACATTATTCAGCATATATTCTCGGCTTTGTTACATAATTTTGTTAGTGCTTTTTTCCCCTGCTATTCAACCAGCTCCAAAATTTACATCAAGGAAATTAATTTCAAGAGCTTTTTTCTCCCAACCTGTGAACTATTGAATGCCAATACAACTGCAGATTTCTGTTTCATAAAAACAGATTAAAGGTAACATAGAGTGTAACTGCCTTTGTGCCCAACTAGAAGTTAATGGAATTTCATTGTTTCACTCTCCTACGGTTATAAAAGTGCTGCCTTATATTGAAGTCTGCAAAAGCATAAATAAATCTGTGTTTTGTACACATAGCTGGTCACACAACTGTTTCAGAGGAAAGGATCTTCCAAGATTGCTCTGTCTGGGTACAGGAAAAGAACTATGAGTAACGCTCCACGTGATGCAAAGTTAAAGAAGCAGCAAAATAGCAATTCTAACTGCCCTACTCCAAAATATCAAATGCATGTAGTAATGCAGGCATGAAAATAGGGTTTAACTGGTATTCGTTCCACTGTCTTGCAGTGGATAATGTTACAATATCTCAAAATATAATTGCTTTTGTCTCCGTGGGGATACCTTTTAGCGTGGCACAAGCGTGAGGAAATAGTGCGTTACAGGTGATACCTTGCTTTGAGTTGTCAGTAACCAGCTTTGCTGCCTACTTGGACGTACGCGACTTCTGCTGCTCCCCGGTCAGGCAAAGGGTAAGCGTAAGAATAACACCGCAGTCCTTCTGTCTGAGCTGATTTACTGCACGAGTAAGTCTATCACTAATAATAGAGCAACTGAAGCCAAGGAGAACTGTAAGGCAAAGTAGGGATTTACAGCAACCAGAAAGCAAGGATTTAAAGCAGCCAGGAAGAGAGATAATTGCAAGTTGCAGCGTAATTAAGTCTTAATGTCAGGTGCAAAGCATTAAGGAGCTAACCTAATGGCATGTATCCATGCAGACTCGCAGAGAACGCTTGCCTGTTTCCTAAGGGTTTTGTTGCCATCCACCTCAACAATCCCCAAAAACAGTCTGAGCAGAGATCTAATCCAGCAAGGCCCTGGACGTCCCCAAGGACGTACTTGGAGGTTGAGAGCTCTCAAGCATCCTGCAGCGCCAATCTCCCATTTAGGATTGATTTGACTACTCAAACTTCTGTTAAAAGCGCTTTGTTAATAGATCTGTCTGGATAGACGAGCTTTATTTACTAGGCAGGCGCTCCTCCTGTCATGCGCACTTTCATAGTTTGTGCACACAAGCTATACTGTCACTGGAGAAGACCACACTTCATGGAGGATTTTAAAACAGAGCAATTATTAGTAACTTGGAAAAAAACAACAAAAAAAAACCAAACAAAAAAAGTCATTTCAATAGCCATTTGTCTTTCCAGACTCCATTGTCACCAATCCCTGTTACTTAGCATCAGGAAAGGACTCTCTTTGTAACTTTTATTCTGTTTTCTGAGAGCTGAGTGCCAGTTTCTGATCTCTGGTATGGCACTGCTCGAGGCTGCTGCTTTTCTGCTTTGGATGATCCACACGTCAATTTGCTGCTGTGCTTGTAAAGAAAGAGCCTTTAAACGTGCCCCTCTTTCTCCACCCCCCTTTGGGTTTTCTGTTTACTAACTATACATGTATAAAAGCAATGGCTTTTAGCTTAGTTTGCGATTAAGAAACAGAAGTTGTTGAGGAGTTGTTGCTGTGCAGGAGCAATCTGGCTATGACAGATTAAGGCAAATTTTTAAAATACTTACAGGTAGTCTGCATTTGAGAAGCAAAAAGAAGGACAAAGAGTTAGAGAAAGAAAGAATAAAGACAGCAGAACAACAATGCTTGGGCTTAAAAGCACAGAATCTATCTCCTTAAAAAGGTTGGCTACTTTTAACACTAGAAGAATTGTTAAAATAACAACCCAGTGGCTGTGTCGTGCCGCGCTGTGCTGCACGCTGGCCTCAGGGGATGGGACGGAGGCTGATAAACATCATGGGGAAAGACGGGGCACGGGCCCGGGGCTCTCGTCCCCGCTTGAATTCACTCTCTCTACTCGAGTGGGTCAGTCAAGCGTAAATGCACAAACCTGCCTTAGAGTCAGGCCCCCGCAGCCACACGCGAGAGGTCGATCTCCAGAGGTGCTAAGACTTTGCAGCCCCTCTGGAAATTCTGCTTTATTTTCTGGTGCAAGGCAATCCTGTATTTGCTCAGCGGGGCTGAATTTGCAGATCTATTTCTGCTGCTGCTTTGTGTCAATTCCCTATAAACTATGGAGTAGGGCAGAAAAAAAATCCTTTTTGGAAAAAAATGCTCAGTTGCTCATTTAGAGGGATGCGAGCTGCAACCTCATCTCTGATCCAGCGTAGTCCGGTTTTCCTAATACCGGGTCTAGTCAGAAAAGCTGCTGAACTGAAACTCTGTCTTGCTCAGATGTATCAGGCCACGCATCAGCTGGTGATGCCCTAACCAAAACATATTTAAACGATTCTCTCCACGTCTCAGAAATGATTAATTTTGTTAAATTAACCCCTCGGGCAGTACGCCATGTCAGCATTTCTGGCCACACACGCTTTATATAAATACGTTGGCGAACTAGTCCTTGAATCAATGTTTCTATGCCAAAACTTCACCTGGTTTAAATAGACATGATTTTATCTATTTTAAAGCTATGCTATTTTACACCAGTTAATATAATAGCTCACTCTTTCCAGCAAGCAATCCTGAAAGCTTTATTAGATTGAATTTACCTGGGAGGATCATCCCAGATGATTTTGCAAAACCATCCATGCTATCTTAATCTAGAAAAAAGGAGGAGTTTTACTGTTATTGTATTAAGTTCTTTTGTTTTTATCTTCTTAGAGCAATTATTTCCCTTGATTATCATACAAGAATTTCATCTGACATTGAGTTTAGGTATACCTGAATTCATTATACTGTCTAATTTATATTTGATATAAAATGACAATAGCTTGAAACTGTATTGACAGATCTTTATTGAAGATAATTACTCAACAGGAATCATTCTGAATGAATTAATCAGATAGAAAATTCACTTCAATTTTACAGCACTCCAGTGATAAGAAATATAACTATACACATTTCCTTTGCTAAATTGTAGCTATAATTTTGTTTAAAACTCTTTGAATTCTTTCAGGTAAATTTGAGCTCCCCAGAGAAGCCTGTAACACCTAAGCTCAACTTCTGAGATTTGATTAATTCACAATTCAAGATGATATTGCTACAGGCAGATGTCTCACTCGTTTCCCTGGGATGGCAGGTTGTCACTTGTTTCAGGGAGACAGTTTAGTGGGAAGGGTGGGAGAAGCCACCACCTTCCCTGCTGTTATCAGGGAGAGGGTTTGTTCCCCATTTGTGGAGCAGGTGGGAAACTGGCCGCTGCCACGCAGATCTGGTGGTGTCTCTCCTTCCATCCAACCCTGAGGAGGAACTGGGGGGCCCAGGTTGCACCCTTAGCCCCTCTCCTCTGACAACTTCAGTCCCTGACCTCCATGGGACCAGCCTCAGGCTCGCGTTTAAGCATCTGCATAACTTGCTTTGGGACTTCAGAGGCCTTATGCTCAGCGCTTTGGAGAATCAATCCATAGAAATTAGAAATATTGCTTGTAACTTTGGTGGCTAGAAACATTTTAATGTTGTAATAGTTTAAGGCTGTAATAGTTTATTCTCTCTATTTTGATCTATTTCCACTAAAAAGAGTTGCTGTAAGTGAAAACCTAAAAATTAAGCCTTCTATTTTCTTAATCTGTTAAAATTCAGTCATGTATGTGATATAATGGTTGTTCTCCATCTTTTCTTCTTTGGCTGGAAAGCAGTGTGTATGGAACTGTATTTCCAATAATTGCCTTCTAGAGAAATTTTCTGGAAATTATATTCAGCCAAGATATAAAACACCAAAAAGGAGAAAAAATTTAATAGTAAACCATGGGGGGGAGGGAAGAAAGATGAAAAACTGGCAGCGCATCTGAGATACGGCTGCGGCGCATTCACACAGAGAAGGCATTCAGCGGCCACAATAGCTTATATATGCTTGACCTAGTAAGTGGTGTAATTGCCATTTAGACATATTGAAATAGTATTTATTTCATGTCATATTTAAAAACGAGTTGAGTCACAAAAGTGAGAAATGAAGAATAGTTGAAGACGGGAATATAGAGGTAGAAGACAGACGAAGAGGGAATGATCATGCTGAGAAATCATATTGAGTGAGTCTGCTATGGATAAGTTAATTCTTTCATAGAGTATTAATTAAAGGTTTATTTCTTTGCGTTGAAGCCTCATTCCCCTAATGCATTTAGACAGAGAGGAAGAAAAGGAAAGGATGGGGTGGATGCACCATCTGGAGAAGAAAGCCGCCCCATGTAAAGCAGTCCCCCCTTCCACGTGTTCTGTCTCTCTGCTCCCAGTAAAACAATTTTAGATTCTCCTCAGCATCTTGGAAATCATTTATATTATTGTGCTTCAGCTGGTTTATTTGTATTCATTTTCCTCTTAGCCAAATGGGATTGTTTATTGGGAAGCATTACAGCACATCACTGTGTGTTTGAGTTATTTTAGTTTGGCTGTGCTTGCTTCCTGCAGGTCTCGAAGGTTGCCAGCTGCTTGTTCTAAGGGTCTGAGCCAACAAATTATCTGTACCCACCTTAACATTGATTGCTAGAACTTTATATGGCTCTTCACAGAAATGTGCACCAAAGGCTGCTGTGATCTTTGTGTTGCTACTCATATCTATTGTACCAGCCCTGCAAGACCCTTCATGAGGGACCCTACACGCGAGGCACCATCTTTGTGGGGAAGAGAAGAAGGTGGGCATTGCTTTAGAGGCCATGCAAATGGCCTTTCCTTGTTATTCACCCCCGGACGCTAATGGGACAGCTTCTCTGCTCTCCACTCTAGTTTTGGTCTGCTGGCTTAAGGGAGGTTCTCCTGATTTGTTCCATTGTGAGAGAGGAGAGGAACACTGGTCTTTTAAAAACATAGTGGTACCAATCCCCCTCTTGATAACGCCACTTGAATGGCTGTGTAATTCTATTAATTTCAGTTGAATAAGTTGATTGATGCTGAACTAGGCGAGAAGAGAATCAATCTCGCTACGGCAAAAGTTGCTAACAGATTTGCATTACCTTATATCAGATTTACTTTCCTGACTTAATACGGTTTTGCAGAATTTCCAGTAGACCCTGATAAACCAACTGAATATATTGTGTGAATCCATTCAGTCTTTCCAGGAAAAGAAATAGAAATGTTGTGCAGGATTATGCAAAAGAATTTTCCATATATTTAGGCTAAGCACAGGTGTAAAAGGTGGGGTCTGACGTGGGAAGCTGGCTCCCTGCTTTTCCTCGCTTTCACAGCCCTAATTACAGATGAGTTAATTAGATGCAGGGGAAGCTGGATTTCTCAACGGCGCTGATGAACTCTGTGTCATGTTTTACTGCTAGTCAAGTATTTTCACACATGAGTTACTATCTAAAACCCCTAAACCACAGAAGGAGAAAGTAGAAACCTCACTGGAGAAAGGTGCACATGTGTTGGCTAGCTGTTGTCCCACCAAGAACCAGCTTCTTTCCAGTACCAATTCCCATTGTAAAAGCTAATTTGGAAGCTGCTGAACCTTTATCCATGCAGATATTGGAAATAGAAGGTAAGGGCAAATGGCCCCCAGTTCAGCAGATTGACTTAGTCTGCTCTGTGGAAGACAGGAGCTGGTGGAGAATTCTCAGAATGTCTTAAAGAAGAAAACAGTAGACATAGTCTACTCAAATAGTTGGTATTGCACTGATACAGTGTAAGCCCGGCTTCAGCAGAACTACTGGTCCGTAAACTGTGTTATACACCTTTGGACAAGGAAATGTAACGAGGCTTAGCCCAGTAATGATGTATTTTAGAAGTATGAATTTAAAAAATCAGATAAAAATCAAAGAAAATTTAAAATTTTTTAGGTCCTACAGAGACACTTCTTACAGGGGCTGGGGGGTGGAAATTACCCCACCACCACCTAGAACAGAACCTTAGAGAGCAGGAATATCATTGGATGGAAAAGGGAGAGTGGACTCCAGGATGTCTAGTAGGCAAGGGCCAGGAGATTATGTCAACCAAACTATAGGAAAATTAAAATTCTACTGTACTAAGCCAATAAAAAGAAATTAAACTACAGCAGGAGGTACATAGGGAGGAAATCAGAAGAGCTAAACCAGAGAGGGCAAATGGCAGAGATATTTGGGAGGAAGAAGCACAAAACTGAAAAAAAAATAGCAAGAAATCCTTGAAGTGTATGAAGAGGACAGAACTTGGAAAAGAGGTGGGTTACGGATAGTTAAAAGGATCAATTCAGAAACTTGGATATCACTGAGCATTTCAGAAGGTACCTACTCAAGAGTGACTTTTTTTTTTTTTTGATGATGGCTAGAGGTACTATTCAAAACTATACAGAAGAAAAGGTGTTGAAAGAAATGGACAAACAGGAGAGCAGAAAATCTCTAGAACGCTTAAGCCTGCTGAAACACAAAAATGATGAAAGGGCCGAGTTAGTGGTAAGAGCATTCATCCGTTGTCCAAACAGGCATTATACTGGGATGCTAGAAGGTGTCAAACGTCCCTGATGTTTGAAAGGCTCTTCTGGGGAGTAACACAACTGTAAAGGACAAAGTCTTATTTGTGAACTTGGTAAGTTAAATCACAAAAGATCACAGAACAATTGGAAGATATGCTAACCAGATAATTTGACAAGCAAGTAATGAGATGGTATTGTAAGAGGTGTTCAACATGAAAATCATAACAGGGGGTAAAAGATAGATAGGCAAAATGGTGGAATAAGTGGAGAGAAGGGATGTATTTGTTCTTTGAGAAGACCTTTGCAAAACAGTTGTCACTAATAGAGTTTAGAAGCCAGGCTTTTCACATTGTCTTTCTTGTTCTCTCTGTGTTTAAACCTTTGCTGATCTACCCTTGCCAACCTCAACTGGTCTAGGGCAGAGAAGGCAAAAAAGGAATATGGAACTGTAGCAGAGGAGTATTTGCAGAAAGGCTGCAGAAAAGCAGAACAGAGTTAAGCTGGCATTTATAGATGGTGAAATTATACTGGTGGCTTCCCTTAAGTTTGGCATTTGGTGAAAAGAAACTCAAGAGAACCTAGAGTACTTCAAAGGATGGATGGGAGGGGTTTGAGTTTTTAAACAAATCTGTACTTGGAAGAGAAGACAGAGTAGTAGATGCCTGCAGTTTTCATTTTCCCCATGTCTTGTGTGTTTGTAATAAAGTGTGCTGTAGTAAGTGAACGACTTTAAAAATGAAAGTGATTTTAGAACAACGTGAATGATGGATATGCCTTCACCTGGGACATAATATTGAATTTTAGCTACCCCTTGTCTACAAAGATACAGCACACAGATTTCGGGGAGAGAAGAAGAAAACAGCTGAGTTTTGGAAAGAATATAGATGATGCTTCTCCAAGATGTGAGGGAACATTTGAATGCTGGAGCATTAGAAAGAAATTTCTGTAGCAAGAAGGCATCCCTTAGCTGTCCACCACAGAATTTCTTGTGTGTCCTGTGACGCTACTCGTATCATGGCAATACAACTTCCAGCAAAGGAGTTTTGATGGAAACTTTCAACGCTGCATGTTCCCATTGAACGATAGTTTATGCTGCAAAGCACCATGTGACAAAAAGTAGAGATTCAGATTGTGCCCTTTATTTTTATTGCTCGGCCTGTTCTACAGCACTGCCCAAGTCAAATTTGCGAGATTAGGCTCTGAGTTACCCACGCTTTATGATAAATCTGAGACTAGCACCGAGGTTTAGGGCTTTCATCCTTTCGCTAACATTCTTATCTTTCAAGGTCTGTGATAAAGAGTTGGACTTACCCAGGGTCCCTTGCACCGCTATCTGTGTTTGAGGCAAGTCGTTCTTGGGAGTGCGGATATAATTCTACTTGATCTCAGCATGAGTTTGCCTCTTGTTTTTATTGGAAAGGGCGTTGGAATCAGCTTATGTTCTGAAACATTTTATCTTGTGGTTGAAAACTGGACTTCTGAATTGTGTATATGGTTTTGCTTAAACTCATATCACATTGTACATGAACTTTCTGAACTATTTTTGTGGAGATTCTGTAATTTACCACTTAAAACCAACTAACAAGTTAAATCCATGGGATCCAAAATTATTTCAATTGTTGTCTCACAGATGAGAAAGCTCAGACTGAAAGAATTAAAGGTAATTTTTGCGGTTTAATTCTAGAAAACCATAACTGGCAACTAAGTCACTGGAGCTGATCTTACAATGTGCTCGGCAGGCATTATTTCTCCAGATTGTTGTGGAGGTACTTTTTCTTACCTTGACTTGTATAGAGATATTCCAGGAACCGGAGGGCTGAAGGCCAGATGCTGAGATCAGGTAATATGAAGGGTGTGTAACTACTGCACAATAATGGCTTTCACATAAAATAAAGACCTTTTAAGAGAGTGAAGGACATCTGCCATTGGAAATGTCCTATGATCTGATCTTGGTTTATGGTAAAGCATAACTGGTTAACCTGCAGCTTTTTTTCAAATGCAGTTATGCCAAATTATCAAACTGAAGTATACCGTTTAGTAGTAGTAGTCAAACAATGGTACTAAAGATGTACCAGCACGGAGGATTGTAGTCCATTTTAAAACAAAAACCTCAACAATTTCTCATGGACCATCCCCCTCCATGTTCCTTAAAGAGGTAAAGTCCTTTATTTGCCCTAACGGGAGTAAGGGCAAACTGCCTAAGTAAGAAATATGGGGCTTCGTTATGTTTATAGCATAACAAAGGTAGCTTATGCTACCATCCTCCCCCCACCCTGCCTGAAATGATCCAGCCCAGCTTGTCTGGTAGCAGAAACTTATGAGTCATTTTTTTGCACTACTTGACCCCAACACCAGCAAATAAATCCCTTGGGCTGGAAGGGACAGTTAGAGTGAGAAGAATGAGAAAACATATGGCCAGATCAAGAGATGTGTCTGGTTTGTAATCTGAAGAAATACACCTTCAGATTTTCCCTCTTGTTCTGAGAATGTGACTCTTAATCTTCCTACTGCCACGGAAAAGCTTGGTCACCCTTCTCAGATAAAGCAGTCTACTTATCTCATCAATTCCCACTCACCCATTATTTATTTCACAAGTTAGAAAGCTGTCAGCATTGCGTAAGAACCATCAGCATGAATATTTGATGACCACAACTCCCATAAGCATAACAAATCTGATATACTGCTAGCAGCCATTAAAAATTCTGTTTACTCCATAAATGTACGATTTTAGAAATCTGTTGAGAGACACTGTCCAAGGAGATTTGAAGCTGGGTATTTATTATGAATCTTAGTTTTGAATATAAATTACACACTTCCCTGAGAGTCTAGTCAACATTTACATCCTCAGTGCATATTTCTACATTTAATGAATTCTTAGAACGCGACATCGCTTTTGCTTCTGGCTATTGTGCAATGAAATGCAATGGCTTTTCAGTTTACACTCTACTGGGATGCATTTGAAAGCCACATGAATGTACCTGAGTTTTAATAGGCACTGGTATTTTAAAAAGGTGGAATCACTTTAAATGGTATTTTATGCAATACTTGGTTGTAATTGCACATTTTTCCAATTTTTAATCCTGTTAAAACTTCAGCAGCTTTGCTTTTATGCAAGAAAATCTCTCTGGATTTGTAAGCGGACTTCTTCATGGTTTGCTATCTCTGTTTAATGCAGCAGAGATTTCATTTATCTGTGCTGAAATGTACAGCTCCAGTGACTTATACTGTGTGTGAATAACACCAGCTCTTTCTCTAAAGTTTAGAGTTACTTTTGGGCATTAAAAAAAAATAATAATTTTGCAACCTGATTTGGATTATACTTACTTTTATTACAGAACTCAAAAATCTGTTAATGATTCCAACTAGAAAGCCAGTCAGGAGTGTTTGTTAGGGACCGGTACTCAGCTTGTTGGGACAGTTAAGTGAAGTCGCCAAACTGGGGCAATGGGGGGAAGAAAGTTTGTCACTCAATAGTTCCCCCATACAGAAACTGTTGAGCTTTTTTGAAAACCCAGCCATTTATTTTAGTAAAGGTGTTGGCTACTAAGTATTTCTGAAAATATTTTCATTCTGGCCCCAGAATGAAAACAGTTCGCACAGGAGTCTGGGAAAGCAGGGAATAAAAATGGACAGCGTGCACTCAGGGGGCCAGAGCAGGCAGAGATGGTTTTCCAGGAGTTACCAAAAAGAGCACCACATACAAACTGGTGATTTACAGCGATGTCCACCATTCCCACACCCATGGAAAGGACAATAGTATTCTCTGATGCTTCCATGGTTTTTTCCCAAAGGCTACAAGACAGAAAGGAAAAGCAATCTGGTGATAATTAGCTTGCAAGTTTTACCGTAACAGAGGAAACGCTCCTTCAACCAATGGTTTTGTATTCACAGATTCCAAAATTGGCCAAATTTTCTAGAAACTTCTTCAAACTTTTTAACCACACTCACTGCTTTGCATACTTTTACACACTTTTGTGGTAGTATTTATGACAGACATTCTTCAGCTGATATCAGGGTGTTTGGTTTTGGCCTTTTTTTCCACAACTTTGATGTGAAATCTAGTTCGACTAACTTGCGATTAGATGTCTATGGTTTAAAAGGCCAGAGAAATGAGCAGAATTACCTGCACCTTATTCTTAGCACTCATCAAAAGAAAAAAAAAATTTTCTCTGGTTCAACTATGTCTGGCAAAAAGCAGGGCAACGGTGGCAACCTGGATCCATTGTGCCATGTTGCCTCTCAGGAACACAAGCCTTTTCTTCTTTGCAACCAAAGACTATGGAGCTGATTGAGCTGGATATTTTAAATCTGCATCTTCTCTAAAAAATATGTTGACACCATTTTAGTAGACAGGGAAAACAATGCGAAACATTGAGAAATGAAAGTGAAGTATCACTTGTACCTTTTAAAATGTTTTTTCTCCTCCTTGCCAGTGTTTCTAACATCCCTCTAGGAGTCTGAAATTAAACCATTTCCCTGTTGATTTGGGTTGGCTTTTTCCAACTGGAAAGAAAGAAAAGAATATGCTTTCCTTTTTTCTTCTTTTTCTATCATTGCAAAAGCCCCGCAAGGATTCCCTTCAAAGAAATCTGATCAGTGATTTAACACAATATAAAATGTTATGTAAAAGCACTAAGAAATATTCTCATAGAAGCCATTTGGGAACAGAAAGAGACAAAAACAAATGTTTCAGCCAACATTTCCAGAGGAAGATCTATCATTTTTATTATTATTATTTTTAGACTCAATTTTTTTCCTCATTCAAGCACATGAAGAATTGACTTTTCATGTGTCCTGTGCCAGAGCCCAAGCTGGGAACAAGGTGTCTGTCTGGTCTTCAGCATTTGATATGGTGGACTTGAGGATCCTGAGGGGAGGTAACAAGGCTAAAAGCAAGATTACAACCCTGGACTTCAGGAGAGCAGGCTCTGGCCTCTTCAGGGATCTTCTTGGAAGAATCCCGCAGGAAATCTCCCTGGAGAGAAGAGGGGTCCAGGAGAACTTGTTGATTTTCAAGGATCACCTCCTCCCAGCTCCAGAATGGTCCATCCCAATGAGCAGGAAATCAAGCAAAGGTGGCAGGAGGCTTGCACGGATGAACAAGGAGCTCCTGACAAAATTAAAACATAAAAAGGAAGTGTGCAAGAGGTGGAAGTAGCAGCAGGGGACCCACGAAGAATACAGAGACACTGTCTGAGTATGCAAAGATCAGGTAAGAAAAGTCAAAGCGCATCTGGAATTTAATCTAGTGAGAGACATGAAGGGCAACAAGAAAAGTTTCTCCAGGCTCATTAGCAGGAAAATGAAGACTAAGGAAAATATAAGCCTGGTGACAAAGGACACGGTAAAGGTCAAAGTTTTCAATGCCTTCTTCCCGTTGGTTTTTACTGTAAGACTGGCCTTCAGCAATCCCAGGCGCCTGAGACCAGAGGGAAAGTCCAAAGTAAGACTTGCCCTCAGTGGAGGACAACTGGATTAGGAAGCATTTAAGCAAATTGGACACACTCAAGTCCACGGGACCAGAGGGCATGCATTCTGGAGCGCTGAGGGAGCTGACTGATATAACTGGGAAGCCACTCTCAATAATCTTTGAAAAGTCATGGTGTTTGGGACAGGTTCCTTAGGACTGGAAGAAAACAAACATCATCCCCTTGTCTTCAAGAAGGAGGATCTGGGGAACTACAGGCCAGTCAGCCTCACTTAGACCCCTGGGAAGATGATGGAAAAAATCCTCTTGGAAACAATTTCCAAGCATACAAAGAACAAGAAGGTGACTGGGAGTAGTCAGCACGGACTTAAGAAAGAGTAAATTGTGCTTGACCAACCTGATAGCCTTATGCAATGAAATGAATGGCTCACCCTGTTAGGTTATGTGATAAATCTCATCTGCGCACCTGTAAAGGAGCTCAGGGAGACAATGGCAGCAGGGAGACTGAATAATATCCTGCTGGGCTACACCCAGAGCCATCAACCCATCAAAGGTCCATCTGCACAAGCCCAGAGGAGCACAGGGGCACCATGGCAGGTGGGAACCCAAATTGAGGACTCCTGAATAACCATCGTCTTGCCTGGGCCCTTACCAGGGCTGTGCCAGCACAGTTTAATCCCCAGTGTCCAGGCATGAAACCCATCACCACGAGTCATCGGGAGCATCTCTCTTCATGTCTCAGGCCATCTCTTCAGTCTCTGCAGACTCAGGGGGTTGCTATCTAGGGGTCAGACATTTTATGAGATACAGGGGAAAACCAGTTTGGGATCACACAGGACTTTTATAGGGTGTTATGGGGAGGAACCAAAGGCAGGAGAAGGGAGCGGTTTGGATGATTTTGGGAGGAAGAAGAGTGGGTAACAGAGGGATAAAGGTATAAAAAGGGCTGGTTGCGTGTAAACAGTTGACTGGTCAGTACAGTTGTCTGGCCATGCCCTGCACCTCTCTCAGTCTGTCCTGAGAGAGCTGGGACTGTTGCATCTAGAGAAAAGAAGGTTCAAGGGGGATCTTATCAATGTGTATAAATGCCTGAAAGAAAGGGGTAAAAAGCCAGGCTCTTTTCAGTGGTTCCCAGTGACAGGACAAGAGACAATGGGCACAAATTTAAATACAGGAAATTCCTTTTAAACCTAAGTAAAAGCTTTTTCACTCTGAGGGTGGGCTGACTACTGAGACAGGTGCCCAGGGAGGTCATGGAGTCTCCATTCTCGGAGATACTCAAAACCCAACTGGACATGGCTCTTGGAAACTGGCTGTAGTTCCCCCTACTTCAAGCAAGGAGGTTGGACGGGATGGTCTCCAGAAGTCCCTGCCCACCTCAACAGTTTTGCAACTCGCTGAAGTCACAGTAGCTGGGATGCAGCACAGCTCAATTTGGGGATGGAAAACATCCTCTCCTGTACTGTCACCTACAGCTGCTCTGATTGCCAGAGGAATCATAGAATCATAGAATGGTTTAGGTTGGAAAGGACCTTGAAGATCATCGAGTTCCAACCCCCCTGCCATAGGCAGGGACACCTCCCACTAGACCAGGGTGCCCAAGGCCACGTCCAGCCTGGCCTTGAACACCTCCAGGGATGGGGCCTCAACAACCTCTCTGGGCAGCCTGTTCCAGTGCCTTACAACCCTCAAAGTGAAAAATTTCTTCCTAACGTTCAATCTAAACCTGCCGTCTTCCAGTTTGAAGCCATTCCCCCTTGTCCTGTCACTACATGCCCTAGTAAAAAGTCCTTCCCCAGCTCTCCTGTAGGCCCCCTTTAGGTACTGGAAGGCCGCAATAAGATCTCCCCGGAGCCTTCTCTTCTCCAGGCTGAACAGCCCCAACTCTTTCAGCCTCTCCTCATAGGAGAGGTGCTCCAGCCCTCGGATCATCCTCGTGGCTCTCCTCTGGACACGCTCCAACAGGTCCATGTTCTTCTTATGCTGGGGACTCCAGAGCTGGATGCGGTACTCCAGGTGGGGTCTCACGAGAGTGGAGTAGAGGGGCAGAATCACCTCCTTTGACCTGCTGGCCACACTTCTTTTGATGCAGCCCAGGATGCGGTTGGCCTTCTGGGCTGCGATCGCACATTGCCAGCTCAAACCGGTGAGCATGTCGCTTGCCTCCAAAGGAAGGAGCAGAAGAGGTATAACAAGGAAGAGCTGCAGCCTGCCACCCTGCCCGGGCCCATAAGTGACGGCAGAGATGCTTCAGCAGCGCTCCCGGGGCTGATACCCATGGGCACCTTCCCGCTGCTGCACACCTCTGTCCCTCACCCTGCCCCAGCCCTGAGGGACAGCTGCCCCTCCGCTTGCGTGTGGGCGCCAAACCTCTTGCTTTTGGACAGGGTTAGGGCATCCAAGGGTGCTGCAATGGAAATAAGATCCAGGGGCGAGCAGCTTCCCCGCAGCCAGCAGCATTTCCCAGCCCGCCGCCAGCGCGGCAGCCACCCGTCCCCGAAGGGGGGAGGTCAGTCGTGAGGGTCCCGCTGTCCTTCGCACCCCCTTCCCAGCCACAGGCCGGGCTCCTCTCGAGAGACATCCCACTTTAGCACAGCGTAAACATTATTTAATCTAGTAAAATTCCTCTGGATAGCTCTAGGGTGTTATAAAAAAATAAAAAAAAAAAAAAAGAAAGGCTGCCGGCTAATTTTGGGCGGTCGTTACTGAGAGAGTTAAAACCAGGGGGAATTTTATTGGCCTGCTGTGATACAAGTGTTAAATATAGGGGCACCAGGAATTTCCCTCCAGGCCAGATAAGTCCCACATAAAATATTTGAACTTCGCAGGCATGCACACCCCATAAGGCAATGCGGAGCATTTCATCCGAGTAATAATACAGTGAGGGCCCACTCTCCAGCGCTGCAGCAGCCCTGTGTGAAAGGGTGGCTGCTGCCTTTTGTCTGCGTTTTATTCTCATGCTGCTATGCATGAGGTCTGTACGCCATCCTCCTTACTCCTGCCTGTGCACTCCTCTTCTTTGATCCTTCCCAGCACCCTGGAACCTAATTCACGCTTACTCCTTTGGGTGGAATTACTGCAATAATTTCACCTGGGTTACTACAGCATTTTCACCAGCACACCTGAGAGAGTTATCAGTTTATTTACCTATTTTTTAAAGTTCCAGAGTTCACTCTCTCATTCTTTACAACTCCATGGGAGCTGTTTATCTTGCTTGGTGCTCGATGTAAAGTTAAATTAAAATAATAAAAAAGAAAAGAGAAACGATAAGAGGAAAAAAAGAGAAAAGAAAAGAAAAAAAGACTGGCTAGCTACCTTTCCTGCTCCTAACTGAAGCAGCTAATTGGTCTGTCCTGAAAGCACTGGTCTTTGGATAAATCACAGACCTTCACTCCCTATGCAGACACCTAGAAGTCCCTGGAGAAATGTTACTGTTCCAGTGTAAACTACTACTCATATGTAAGTACTCACGGACAGCTTGCAGCCTGAAGAGGACGGGAACAAAAGATGTCTGGTATGAAAGAGCAGGTCAATGGAATTATTCCTAGAAACTTTTCAGATGTTTTTAAAATGAGCTCACTGTGTTAATTACTGCTGCTTTTTTTTTTTTTTTATGGCTATGGATGCTGGTCGGGTAGAGGAGGAGCGTGCTACAGCCGCACACTTGTGTTTTGCGTGCCTTACAACCTTGGCCAAAGAGAAATTCTCTCCTGAATTTTTTTATAGGTTTTTTAGGGGTTAACTGAGATCACAGATTCCACTGAAAAGATATGTGTTGCTCCAAACAGTACCTGTCTTGGTAGCAAGACGCTAAGTGGATTAAATATCTAATGTTTCCCAAAGGAAGGCGTATGCGTGTAACAAATATGACTCTTTAAATCTGATATTTCTCGGGGATAAAGGAAGACAAACAGTTCCCATTAGCTTTCCTCCGTCCAACATGTACGTGTCACTGTGAGTGAAAGTTCCCAAGTAATTAGATTCCATAAGGATGAGGCGAAGTTCCCGGAGAATATTGATTTTTAAGTAGTGAACATATTTTCTTGCTTACATTATTCAATACAGACTTCCCCTTTTCTGACTGCAGAAAACCTCACTGGAAGCATGTTTTTTGTTTGCCTTGGCCGTATGGATGTGAGCGGGGTGACACAGTGGAGAGGTCTATGCCTAACGCAAACGCTGGGTTTAAGGGTGGGCTGCAGGGCTGTGGCTCTCACTGTAAAACTGCATCTGGAAAAGGAGCATTTTAGGAAGACAGAGAAGGGGGGGTGCTGTACTATTAAACACATATAGGTTAACTTATTTTAAACAGTCTGGAACACCTTGTCATTCGGTGTCTCAAGAAGACTCTTAAAAGAATCTAAATCGTAGTGGGTTATTTCACTGAAACCTGTGGGAAATCTGTGCTGCCTGTGCTTGAGTATCTCAGGGGAACAGATTGTGTCCCAGTTCCCTGAGATGGGGAATTTCTTCAAGGGGGAACCATTTCTACTCTTCTTTTGGGGGAACATTGTCCACTTTGTTGTCACTGCTGGAGGTAAATGAATTAATAAAACAAATATGGAAAATCACAGCAAGCTAGCAACACCTACAACAAAACAGACAACATATACATGTAGTTAAACTCAGGATTTCTTCCAGAAGTGAATATATGAAAAAAAACACAAACCATACAAGCCTTATTCTTTGTTTTGTAAACTGTATTTTTTTAAATACATCATTTAAAGTTTATGCTTATTCTCTTTTCATCGTCTTCCAGTAAAATGAAAAGTAAAAATAAATATTTTTAACCGCTCCTTGTGCCTCCAGGTTTTGCTACTTAAAGGGAAGTGAGTTTTAAGTAATCATCTTGTACAACAAGGGAAAAGTTGTATTGTCTCAATCATGTCTGCAGGTTTTCTGTTTCAAAAATATTACTCTGCAGCGTTCTCCTGTGCCTGCAGATATATTAATAACACTGTGTCGTTCAGACCAGACTATCAAATGAATTTACCAAACTAACTGCAAAGTAGAATTAATTGAACCTTCCTCACAGTCGAGTATCTTATCATCCGTACACAGGAGGTAAGTTGGGCAACTGCTGTAAAAACTGAAGCCGTGTGCATGTGTTTAACAGTGATAAACAGAAGTAATTAGCGTGCAAAAACATTTGATGCAACGTCCCTTCATCTACAGAATTCCCCCACCCTCCGTTCATATATATGCTCTCCACCTTAAATCAGATACTTCTACTGGTGGAAATAGGATGACCAAAATAAACCAGCGAACGAGAGACCAGCCCGCTGGCCGCCTCGCCGTCACCTCAGCGCCCGGGGAGGGGGGACACGTTGCAAACCTCCTGCAGACAAAGCACGTGGCGATCGACTGCTCTGAGCTCAGCCGCCAGCACACGCCAGCCGAAATTACTGTAGTGTGACTGCCTGCAGCGTGGGGAAACGTCAGAGCCGAGAGAGCCGGGTTATGCCTGCGTGTGTTCGAGAGCAAGCCGGGGAAGAGACACGCTGGCCGCCGTTTCGTTAGACGGGGTGCACCACGCGGGGAAGGTGCAGCGTGTGTGCGTGAACGTGACCTCTCCGGGGAAAGCGTCGGACCAGCGGCAGGCGCCCGCCACATCGTATGACCTTTTGCTGGTGCTCTGCCCCTGTCCGTTCGCTCGCCGCCTTCCTGCAAAGCTGCAGACGTCAGTTTTGCGTTTAATTGTGTTCTTGGAAGGGACAGACCAGGAAATTCTGATTGAAACACCCATTTAGGGGGCTCTTCTCAGTTACACGCAGTCTGCATCAATCAGTAAAGCTGTGCCATGAAAAGTCATTTCATTTCGCGGAGGATTTCAACATAGCAAAATCTGGTTTCGTTCCAAATTGGAATGAAACCTAAATTTCAACGTTTTCCATGAAAGGGAAAACCCTTGGGGTCACTGAATTTCTGGCAGGCTGCTGGAGAAGGGAGGGTGCTGGGAACCCTGGGTCTTCCATCTCGGGGTTTTCCATGTGACTGGGACCAGTGAGCACAAAAGCCACAGGGTCTCCCACTTTTCCCGAGGAGCCGCAAGGCTGCGAGCTGGTGCTTCAGGTCATCATTCCCCAGTGGTCCACATGGTGAGCTCTGGAGAGCTCGGTGCTGTCGCCCAACCTCTTCTCTCCCTCCTCTGTGTGTGTGAGTTGGTCCAGTCTGCTGCATCTGTTTGCTTCGTGGCTTTGGATTTCTAGAGGCATCCCCAAAGTGCAGACCCTCTCTGAGCATCCCCTTCTGAGAACTGAGACCTCAGTATCCAGCTCTGTGGGGGATTTGGAGTCGAGCGCCAAGCTTGTGTGCAAAAACATTGTAGCTGATTCATCTTTGGTGCCAGCTCAAATCTTTGTCAGGGCTGCATTTGACCTCCGTGCAATGGTTTGCTGTCACTGGTGCAGATCCTGAGGCTGGTGTCAGGTCTCAGAGACTCCCTGATGGCTTAATCAAACCCTTTCCCAGAGCACCAGTTCCGTGGGTATTCTGGCAGACTGCCTCTTCAGGGACACATGATAGCTGAAGCATATACTGCAGCCTTTGCATGAGGTTTCCAACCATATCCCAGTCTCCCCCCCCTCCCCCCCATCACCGCCCCCTCGACACTATTTATTTTAGGCAGCGCAAGAGAGATACAGATCTAGGCAAAACAATAACATATCTATGTGCCATATCCATGCCTCAGTTTTCTCATCATACTGGGACATTCTTGAGTGCTTTCTGGGGCTGTGTTCTCGGGAACGCAGAGCCTCTTCTCTCTGGACCTGACTCTTCAACATGGTCCGCAGCAGTTTTCCTCTCCCTTTTGTGAGCTCTAAATCCTTCTTTCCTCCAGCACTTGGCACTATTTTCTTTAGCACATCTATCGCGCTGTCTAAACCTACTGAAAATGTCAGAGACCCATCTAGTCCCTTACCTAAGACAGACCTTCACCTCTCTTTCACATATATACGTACATACTTCATCCATCCATCCATCCATCCATCCATTGCTTAAGCACTAGCCCCAGGAAAGGTCTCTGAAAGCAAGAGGTCATGTAGCAACCAACTGGACATTTTCTGCAACCAGAGCCTCTTCAGAGGATTTGGTGTAGATGAGTCAACATTCTCCAATGGGCAGAAAATACTTCCTTCAGACAGTTTCTGACCGCAGAGAACTATTAAGTGCTGTACTTGTGATTCATGCCGAGAATGAGCATGCCACGTTGAAGTGACTGGAAGCGGGAAACAGGTTTCTAAGGATGTGAAATGTTGCCACCATTTTCAATTTTAAATGTGCCTGAGGGCATGAGGTGTCCCGTTAGAATATCGTGTGAACGGAAACAGGCTCTACATCTACCTCAAGAGCCAAATCATGCTTTTAAGGGCCTTGTCTGAGCATCTTCAGCTCCACCTGAGGTCAATGAGGGTTGATGCTGCTTAAAATTTCTGAAAAACAGGCCTAGCATGCACTGGGTTGTGTTGGTGTTTAGCCAAGAGCTTAGGAAGCACAGTCTTTTCCCTCCCTCTGCAGCTTTGGGGCAATCTGTTTTCCCGCAACAGTACAGAACAGAATAGTACTGAGAATTTATATGTTTTTTGGAATGGTGGCAGACATTTGGTGGAAACCTCCATATGTAGGTCTGGATACAGGTCTGCTTTTTTTTTTTTTTTTTTTCCTTTTCATTTGACCATCTAGAAACTTTCTATGGGAGGAGACCAGAAGAATTTAGCTTGTTTACCTTGTCAAAACCTAGGCTGCAAGAGGTTATGGGAGTGGTGTATAAATACTGGGTAAACAGTGGAAAGATCATTGACTCTAAAGGACAATGTTAGCTAAGAAAAGCTCAATCTGGAAACGAGGTGTTTCGAAATGGACAGTATCTTTCTAAGGTAAATAATAATAGAAAGAGTTTTCCCACCCCTTCTTTTTAAAGACAGAGCTTTATCATTTATTCTGATTCAGATACAGTATGCCTGGCAGCCGCAGCAGGGAACAAAAATCAGACACCCAGAAAATCTTCCCAGCTCTAAGGTCCTATAAGTATCTTTTCTGCAAAAGCCTGTGCTATTGAACTGCTAGAAAGCTGCCAGAAAAGGAACGCTATTCGAGCCTAAGCCTGCTCATGGTGAATTCATTTGAAAATTCAAGCAGATGATTTCAGGGTAATTATTATTATGTTGCTTGCTTAGCTGCAGCTGTGATTTGCTTTTTGCATAGTGTAGACAGAGCTTTACAGAATGTTTCCCAGCACCTTCTGTGATAATTGACAGCTATATGTAAACCCTGCCTATTGTTTCAGATAGCACAACATGTTCTTAATTGCATGTTTCAGATTAGAAACGGATTGAAAAATGAAAAGACAAATAAAGCAATAAAAATCTTTAGAATTTGTTTCACTCGTTCACTTTTTATATATACTCCTGGGTATATTCTCCTCCTGTCGCATGCAATTGAACCCAACTGGTGTTTAACAGAAGCTTTGTGAAAAAGCTGAGAAAAGACCATACTTCTTCAAAGTTCAAGCGGTACTTCTATATCGGGTTGTACATGAGTATATGAGAGAACTTTTCTACCCAAAAGAAACTCTTGGTCCTATTTCCTTTGCCCTATTATCTTTGGAGATTATTTATGTTTAATAAGGTGATGTCATCAAAAAAATGCAGGGCTAGATCATGCCGCCTATGCAGAATGGTGTGTAGGAGTCTAATGCCTGGTTTTCCTCAAAAAAAAGGTCACACAAGCATGCAACCTGCCCACCCCCCCATCCCCCCCGGTGACCCTTGCTGGGATGAAGGCTGAAGACACACAAGCCCCCTGCAGAAGGTTTGCCATAGTTGCTTAAGACGTTAATCTGTAGGAGATAATGAAATCATGGCCACTAGTGAAAGAGAGGGAGACCCACAAGCATTGGTCAAGGCTCCGTGTAGCCCAAGCTACACCACCTCAGTAGCTACTGCGTAAGCTTACCTCACTGCCACGGCTAATCATCACCCCAATGAGCCACAAAGGAGACTTTGCTGAAGCAGGTTTGAGGAGAACTGCAGAAGTGTGTGAAAGTAATGCAGCGAGGAGACATGAGGAGCAGGTGGAGATGACAAAAAGAAAGATTTGGATGCAGAGACCCTCCTTCATTAAGAGAATTCTTGCAAAACAGGCTTGAACGGAGGATCGAAGGACTTATTTTTTTAAATTGGAAAACAAAAAAAAAAGTTGAAACACCATCACTACCCAATAGACCAGCAATAATCAGAAAGCCAGAGAATCCTGTATGACACTGGAAAGGATTTTATGCAGATGATGTCATTCTTTCTTTGAATGAACGCTATTAATCTGCATCTGAAGCGTAAAACCATGAGGTAATGGAATACATTAATTGCTGCAAGCTGCCAGTGTCTCTAGGCCAGTAGTTACCAACATTTTCAGAGCCAGCCTCCTACCGCTTTTCCACCCCACCCTTGTCCCCAGCAGATTAACTTCCACCTTTGCCCACAGGTTCCCATGTCAGCTTTCCACCAGCCAGAGCCTTTGCTGCTACTTCCTCTCCTGTGTCCCAGATCCCCATGCTCCTGATGCTTTTTCCTACTGCCAGCTCCAGGGACAGGAGCACAGACCCCAGCAGAACACGTCCACTTGGCTCCCTGTGCTCTGCTGAGCATCACCTTCAACGTGGGCATACCTTGCTGGTTGGGAAAGGAAGTCCTAAGTTGCCTGAATGGTTCCTCCAGCCCAGCTGGGATGAGTAAAGGGAAGGTGGATGCAGAGAATCCCAGGGGCATTTTTTTCCGTCACAAATTAATGTGTGTGGGAGCTCTTTGGTTCAGGTGGGAGCTCATTATTGCATTTTTCCAGGTTCTCAGCTTTTGCTCAGGAGGGAACCTCAGGGGATTTTTCAAAGCATTGTGTAAATGACCTTGCAGAGCGAGCTATTAGCACTCACTGAGTATGTCCAATAGTAGTAACTTACACTAAGGCAATAACACTTCCATTAATGTTTGGAGGGTTTTTTGGGTTGGGTTTGTTTGGGTTTTTTTTGGGGGTGTGTGTCTAATTAGATTGTACATCCTTTGGAGCAGATTCTTCTAGCACTAATATAAGTACAGACAGATAACTGACACTCAATACAGGTTTTACAGTAATGTGTTAGAAGGACAAAGATAGTCCTGGCTATTTTTATAGTGGTGTAAATTCCAGGTCTCTGACCCCAAGGTTTAGGGCTGCCATTCTCTGAGGAGCAGTGCTCAAACTCTGTATCTCAAGTTGTAAGCAAGCAAGAGAATTTTATTTGTGCAGCTGACATGCTAAGGTCTGTAAGGTGTCTGAGATCAGGTTAAGATGTCTGTCTGGACACAGCCAGCAGCGGCTCCCACTCAGGCCTGGGCTGGAAGGGACAAAACCAGACTGCTTCTGTAGTTCCTGCTGCAGGCCTTTTTTTGACAGAGCTTATTACCAAAGTCTTCAGAGCCCCCTTCTCTCCATCATTGGTAATCCACCCACATGCTAGCAGCCAAGCAGTCTGGAGGGAGGAGAAGTTGTGGAAGAGGAAACTAGGAGCCAGGTTTTAAGGGACGACTGAGATTGATGAAGCTAAGAGGAAGATGACAAGCTTGATAAGGAGATGGAGCCTAATGGAAAAGGAGGACGAGAATGGGCACTAGGAGAAAGGAGACAGAAATGGTTCACCAATGTGAGAATGATTGGAGAATCAGTCTGGCAGTGGGACAGGGAAAAGGAGTTAAGATGAGAAAAGGCAGAATACTGGAGTTGGATGAAGGGTCTACAGACGTCATACGGACCCTGGTTGGCTGAGAGACTTTTTAGGAGGAGAGCTTTGGGGTAGAGCTGGGACTGTCTGGGCAAGGAGGGAGAAGGCTGAGAATCCATCTGGGGCATGGAGACTGTGCAGTAAGGGGATGCTGGTGAAGAAGAAGGACTGAAGGGAGGAAGAGACCAAGCGAGGGGAAAGTGTAGTTGGGCAAGGAGCCTGGGATGGGGATTCACAGCCCAAAGGAGGAAGGGAGGGAGTAAGGAAGGGATTTGACTGGCAAGGAGAAACGGATAGGGCTGAGTGCATCGACAGAGAAGAATCAAAACAGGAACATCATAGTGGGGTGGGACAGAGTCAATCAAGCTTGGGAAGGAAGAGCAGAAGAGTGTGTGCTTCTTGTAGCATATATTTGTTTGGTTCATCCTTCCCGGTGCCAGCAAACAGCGCTGAAACCCACTGGCAAAGTGTGTGTATGTGTCTCATATGCACACACACACACACACACACACACAAACATGCACACAGAGAGAGATCCTGTCAGATATACAGGGCAATGGTCAAACTCTGGTGGAAGTTTTCCTTTAGCTCATGTGGCAGATGTCTTCAAGACCATCATTATGCGGGTTCCTGTGTGGTGGCGTACTGACAGACAACACAAGCGCATTTCTAGGCTTTCAACGTGCTTTCATAAACCCAGGAAATAATGGTCATGCCATTTCGTTTTTTCTCTTATTAATGTTTAAAAAAATCAAGTTCTTAGTCATTGGGCAATACTAGAAATTAAGGTTGCCCATGCAGCAAAATCCTCCCAGCCACAAGATTTACACCGTTAATTGGATGATCATACATACCTTTTCCCCTCAGGATTCTTCTTTGCTGAATTTGCAGGATAGATCTTCTCTGGGATGGATCCAAGCTTTAAAGGGCCCCCTGCTTTGTTCAATATAGAAATTGGCAAATGGGTATTGCCTGAGACAAGGGCAAGGACTGAGGAAGGAGATTGTCAGAACTGTATCTTGGCCTGGAAAAATAAAAATCTGTCCTTGGTTCTGCTCTAATTCCTATATGATGTTAATCAAGTTTTGACAGTTTGACAGCTTATTTAAGAAAGTGTGTTCCTTACATTCTATATTCCAAACTTCAGGTGCTGATGCTTATGCTTGCAACAAAAGTCAATGTAAGTTGTTCCCTGATCAAGTAAAGTGCTGTATAATGCTAAAGCTTCTGAAAAAAATCAAACCGGGCATTTAAAATTAATGAACAAATGGGTATTTGTGATACTACAGTGGTGGGTGTTATAGATATTAGTAATTCTGTCTCCACCACAGGGTTTGAATGGTACCATTACTAAGGCTTTGGTACCATGCCTTGAGCAATATGGTGAAAAAGAAATATTGAACAGGAGCTCATTAATGGTGCAATCAGACACAGTGTTCTGGCTGCAGCGGATCCTGTCTCATGGGTTGCTGACCCCTCAGATCTGCTGGCAGAGTAGCACATCTCGCTGTTCCTCAGTTTTGCAAAAATGATCTGGCTTAGCGGGGGCACTGTGCTGCCTGCCCTTTAAAAGCATAGACACCCTCCCTCCCCCCCCAAAAAAAAAAACCCAGATCATTTGACAGAATTTGAGTTAGGAAATGACTACAGATGGAGCGATGCTGGCAGATCAGAAAGTGTGATTATATCCCTGGCAGAGAAGGGGTGATGAGTAGCTGGTGGTGGGGCCAGAGCAGTAGACTCTTGCTTGGGATGAGCTGTAATCAAAACACGAGTGACCCTGCTCTGCTGGAGCCCCACTGTCAGCCACATTCAGTGCATGGGGTGGCCTTCACCCCGAGCAAAGGAGCATCACGTTGATCTCCAACACTCACTATACAGGACCAAACTAGTGCTGCACAGGTAACCTTCCTTGTAGTGTTTCCTGACTACTGAGCGGTGAACTTTACAGCTTGAATAGTGTTTTCTGAGCATGTTTTTGTGCATAAGTATAAACAGAGATACATGTTATGTAAAATACATGTGCATCATGCATATGTATGACTTTTCATAGAAAACCATATCTTTTTGCTACCTTTTCTTTGCTGTGCATTAGGAAATACTCAAGGGGCAGATGAATCAGTACTATGGCATGGCCAAACTCATGATGAGTCTATCAAGTGGACCTCACAGGGAACATTTAAATCCCATAGGTATTTTAGAGACACTTAGTAACTTCTGGTGCTCCTTAAATATTAACAGCTGCTCTGGACTGTTGGATGGATGATAGTTTGGAAAGCTTTCTCTGCAGATCCATGACATAACTGTGTCTCAGTCGAAGAGGAATGCTTCCTTTAATCAAATCATTGTGTAACATGTCTGATTCACCATGGAGTTGCTAAGTAGTGTGTCCCAAGTCTCTGCAGCAGATACAAGGCATAATTTGGGGGTGGAAGTGGAAAAGGCAAATGTGTTTTTTTAAGCCATGCTCACACTCTGAATCTTAGACCAGCGGTGGACAAAAACCAGTTTCCTGACCTAAACTGGAGTCCGAAAGCTTCTTCAATTTGTCCCAACTGCTAGTGGCCCCAAGAACAGTTTGAAAGGAGAAGGAAACCGGCTGAGTGCAGCAACCAAGCATTGACTGGCAGTGGGGATGTCCTAGTCTTAATCCTTATGCCATCCTCTGAGAAGATATAAGGATATATAAGGTGATCTCCTAACTTCATGATAGCAAGTTAGGCAACTCCCCCAGAGTGAAGCTGGATGGCTTTCAGAACATTTTGGGTTGTCTCTGTTATTTCAGCAGGCTGCAATGCAGATACGTGGGCTAAGCTGGGAAACCTGCCCCTCTGCTGTGGTGTTCCTTGAGTGGTATTCGTGTATAAAATGCTTCTGTTTTGATTGAGAAGTTTTTACCAAATCAAAGGAGTTTTAACATTGGCAGAACAATAATTTCCACCAACTGGTATGGCTTTTCTGCACTGAAAGAAGGATTGAAAGGTAATTACACCTCAAGATCCATTTTATGAAGTTTAAAAGGCAACAAGAGGTGCAACACTACAGTGACACGGGTGTTGCGTGCAGGTCTTGAAATGGCTTACAAGACCAACTGGGCTTGGGACACAGTACCGGCACGTAAACCTTCACTGAGGGAACTAATTTTGCCTGTTGGGAGAAAAATAATCTATTCTCCTTTGAAAGAGAAAACTGAGTTTAAAAATGGAAATGGTCTCCTGATAAACAGTAAAGCTGGAGAAAGCTTCCTGTGGCATGCTGGATGTGATAACCTGGAATAAATGTCAGTTGGTTGAAGTGGCTATCCACATGGTAACCATTCATGCTATGTACAAGTGGTGCGATTGATTTTTGTAATCCCAGACAAAAGTAGACTCTTCTGAAGCATTGTCAGCCTGTGAAAAGCTTCCAAAGACCAAAGCTAGTGCTGAAAAGCCAACGGGGTGGCCAGCTTCCAGCTTGGCATCCGCTGCTAATGTTCCATCTACCTAAAATTGCCATTATAACATAGTTAGAAAAGGCGTTTTTCATTTCCTGCTCTGCACTGATGTGTAGAGTTACTGTGTGCTGTTAGCAACTAAGTGCTGGTTTTCACTTCAGAAACAGATGCCTTTTATTGAAGGCTGGATCCTGGCAGCCCCTCCATAATTACGGAGATGGAAAAGGGTGCAAGTAGCTGCCTGGACACAAATGTTCATGTACGCTGCTCTTTCCATCAAGCTTGGTTTTCTTTTTCCACTCTCCTTAGCTTTAGTTTCTCAGATATGAGGTCTCTGCCCTGATATGACCACACTCATGCAGTGTGAAGAGGAGCACTTGCTGCATCTCTCCAGCATGTGACAGCACTCCTGGATGTGCTTTAGCTGCAGTCCCTGCCCAGAACTTCTTCCTACGTGAAATGGTTGGTGTAAGAGCCATTGGCTGCTCTGTGATTTCTAAAATATTTCAGACCTCCTCCATTAAGACATGCTATGCAGCTGCCAGTCTCTACAATTCAAAGCATGATGGCTACTCATGGTGGCTGGAGTTGAATCTGAATCCCATTCGTTTTCTCTGAAGCTGTTTCAGAAAATGAAATTGCCCTTCTCCTCTCTCTGGATAATCCCCTTCTGCCAGTGGTCATGAATCACCCTTGAATAATTCTTCCGTATAGGTGGTTTTGAAGTTCTGTTGAGTCATCTGTGCAATCTGGGAGGGTTTGCTGTACGCTGGTTCCACACCTGTGTTTTCCAGAACAACCCAAAGGAAACTGCCCTGCACAAGTCCTCATGGTGTCCCACAACGCTCCCATGCAGTACCGTGCACCGTTCTTCTTCGTCACCCCCACAGCTCTTTTCAAAGCTCAACGCAGCTTTTGCAGCATTCTTTCTTTCCAGGTTTTAGTTGAGTTAGGTCATAAGCACGTGTTTACTTTGTGACTATCTCTGCTGGTTGAAGATATTGCTGCCCCAAGGTTCCCACTCCCACCGATCTGCCAGCAGGTGGAAATATGTCTGCATACACCGTTTGCTTCTTTGCAGAATTAACTCAGTTAACTTAAACCACTAAAGAAGGCAGGCTGAACTAGCCCACGTGCAGTGGAGCAGCTTAGGGAGTGTCCACGCAACCGCTTCTGCTGGCAGAGCAGGAGCTGTAAACTCCATGCGGGACACTAATGCACACAATCCCAGCTGAAAAAGTAGAGGTACTAGAAGACATTTTTCCGCAGCCTTGAAATCCGGCTGACTTCAACCTGGACCACTGGTGGAGGTGATGCTAGGGCATGGATGGGATTTTAAATATTATAAAATTCCAACATGAACTAAATTAAAATCTAATTATACAAATTTGCAATGAAGAGGGAAGAATAAACGTAATATCTGAACTCTATTAAAGGATTTGCATTTGTATGGGAACATTTGCAAAATCAAATATTTTAAAAATTGTTTCAGATGATTTGACCAGGAATAATTATGGCATAAAAAAAGACTGTAAATACCAAGAAAACCAAATTAAGCTGGGACATGAGATAAAGGAAGTTACTCATAAGAATAATTGTTTTATATTTAATATATTTTTTTTTCAGCAGCCCTGAGATGTCTTACTGCGGGATAATTAGTATATAACTTTGTCCCAGGAAAGCCAACACTTGCAACACTGATCCTGTGTGTGTGTGTGTGTGTGTGTGCATGGCTGCCTGTACACTGCTTGTAACAACCTGACCAATGGCAAGGGTGACTCCTGGGAATGGAAATTTTTCTCAAAATTCAGGCTATTTCAGGATTCACTGTGGGGTCCAACCTGGTGTCAGATACTCACTAGTGAGAGGAGGGAAAAGGCAAACAGCACGTGAATTTTTTCAGTTGATTTTTAACTTCAGAAGGACTACTGTTGCCACCGAAGACCACAAATAACAGAGAGCAGCTTGGAAAGGTTACCCTTGTGGAACGGAAAGATCAAAGGGAGAATCAATTTGGGGAAAATAGTCTAAAAAGTGAACATAACAGGTAGTAGTGGGAGTAGAAAGCAGTAATGCAAATAAAAAGAAAGGATGTAGGAAGGATGTAGGAAGTGCAGAAGAATTCTTTCCAGATTTATCATGATTTGTAGCCAGGCAAACTAAAAAGTCCTTCAGATTTTAAAGTAGCCTGGATGTAAACTTGAATGCAGGCCATATTATCTGCAGTTTGGAGTTTTTGTTTAAAAGTACTTGCTATCCCTTTATTGCAGCTGTGGCTTTCTTGATCTTTTGCTTGCTGTGTGGTATCGGATACATTTTTAGAGTTAAGGTCTATTCCAAGCCTTAGAGGATCTAAAATCATAAGCCAGATACTTGGAAATGAAGAGAGAGGACTTAAGAAACAGAACGTTAACGTGGTGACATGTATAAGCCATACATACGTGAATTTGTTATATATACACAAGTATGTTTTCAAGTTCTTTTGCTTATTCTCTCCCTCAGATCCCTGAGGGCACTAACAGTCCTTAATGGCCCTGACCAGCTTCAGCTGGGACCTCCACCCACCTTAAAAGAGCCCATAAACCCTTTCAAGTTCAGCTGGGGACCATCAGCCCTTGCCTGAGCTATTTGGGGAAATGTTGGTCTTCAGCTCTGACTGGCTATTGTAGTTCTGTTCTCTGGAGCTCAATACATAGACTGGTTTTCCAGCCTGAACCTGGCTCCATGGTCCTACCTGGACATCACTGGACCTGACTTTTGAATTGGGTCCTTGACTTGATCTTGGACCTGCCCTATTACCATGCTTTTACATTACGGTCTGGGCTCTTGATGGGACCTGGCCACCATTTCTGGGCCTGTCCTGCTTGGCTCACTCAGGGCTATGGGGCAGGCTATGGGATCACCTCAGTTCCTGGCTTGTCATCCCCTGGGGAGTAGACCTGCTCTCTGACATGGTCTTCAAATATATATGTGTGCATGTAGGGATGAGCTAGTGTGGCCATCACTATCACAATGACAGAAGATGGTGATTGTTGTCCAGTCTGCCCAAGTGCTGTAACCAAAGTCACCTTTTTGCCTAATGAAGGAGTTGTGTCTCACTGGTTCCTCTTGCCCTGGAGGCGGGAAAGTGGCAAAAGACGGCAGAGGTAAGGAATAGAAATCTCCAGCAGCTTTGCTAGAATAACTACAACACAGGAGAAAATCTAGATAAGGCTTTTATTTTCAGATGTGAAGATCTGTGGTTCAGATTTGGCTAGAGGAATTTGCCCACAAATAAAGATAATCCTGTATTCAATGTTTCACCTCGTTGGCTTGAGCCTGCAAAGCATTGCTTGTCTAGGTAAAAAATGTGCACTGATGTGGTTCATGCGAGTGTTTCCAGAGCTTGGTGTTTATGTTGTACTCGCTGTTTCTTATCAGTCAGACCAACGCACTTGCGTTTTATAGGTCAAGAGAACTGGGACTCTGTGGTTGATGTTATTTCTGCAGTAGACTTCCAGAATCAGCTTTCGATTACTTTTTGTCACTGCATCCAGTCACCTCCATAATATCAAGGAATGGTTTTGGTCTCAGCAGCAACAGGACGAGGCAGTGGGTCCCAAATTTTAAAACAAGGAAGAGTTGTTTGCGCCTCCATGTCCTTTCTGTGCTCCTGTTGGGGGCTGCTTAAGAGATGTAGACCAGTCAGTCAAGGGGGTGGATGACAGAAGTGAGTGAAGGAAGCTTCAGTCTTTCCTCTCCTAACCTGCAGCTTCTCAAAAGATGCATCCAGATTGTGGAAAATAAGGTGGAATACATGTCTCCTCATGTAACCTGGGTAGGGAAAAGGTGCTTTGAAGTTGGGAGAGAAGTAATGTGGGGAAGAACTCGATAAAGAGACAAAACACACAACAGCATGATGGGCCCTGGGAATGGGAGGAGGGAATGAAAGACTGATTAAAAAGTGTGTGAAAGAGGAAAGGATATTTAAAAAAAAAAAAAAAAAGCAAAGCTTATAGACATCTTGTAGGAAAAAGGGGAGATGCAAAGGTGGATACCCTGAGTTTGGCCTCCATAAATCAGACTGAAATGATCATGCTTACTTCATTCCACAGTCCATAGCAGCAGAGTGAAGCGTTTCTGCATCTCTTGGTTTGTGTGATTAAAATGTTCTTGGCATCAGCTTTGGTTTGAATGTGATTGGGTTTTAAACATAATTAGAAGGGTTTTTACAGCTTTGTGTACTCCTATTTAAGAGACAACAAAAGTAATGCACAGTTGTGTTTTTTACTGGAGAAGGATCTCTAAAGCACTACACCAGAACGGCACCACAGTCTTGATAATAAGATCCTGCACGGAGGAGCGTTGCAGAACTGGCCCTGAGTATTTGCAGACAATGCCTCTGACTCAACAAAAAGCGCAACCTGTGGTTTGTCAGCCCCATTGATCTCGGTGCCTCGTTGTGCAAGCTCTTCACAGGATCAGATACACAAAATGGAGCCTTAGGTGGCGGGGAGGAGGGGTGCAGTTATGTTTCAATTGCCTGTGAACTTTTTTCTTTTATTTAGTAACATGCACTTTCTTTTTCCATTTGAAGTTTACTGCTGAGGCTACAGCAAGACCATCGGGGACTCTAGGCACGAGTGGTCCCACTAAGCCAAGGGGATAACTCACATGCATAAATGATGCCTGTAAAACTTGATATGAGAAACCCTTAAGCACGTGCTCTGGCCTTCTGAGACCACGCTCGCTGGCATTAGTGGGACTTAACAGACACACAAATTCCTTCCTGAAGATAGGCGCAGGAAAACCTACTCCACAAGGGAAATACCTCACTAGAGAGGGGTTCACAGCTGTGCTATGTACTCTTCCCCCGCTCTGCACGCTGGTGCCCGAAGCCTTTAGGGAGCTGAGCTGTTCTTTGCAAGCTCCTCTCCTACCCCTGCCCAGCATCTGCCTCACGTGGCTGGGTCTCCATCTCAGCAGGCCTGGCCTCCATGCTGGATTTCTTCTGGTTGAGTATTGACCTGGGCTTTGGTCACCCCTGCCAAACTCAGTATTTTTAAGAGGTGAGCGTGTGCCATGTTTGGGGTTTTATGTGCTGGCTGGACAGCCATTCCTCCTGTAGGATTTCTATGGCAATAATATAACTTACATACCTCCGATGAAGGATTCGATGTCTTAACTTTTGTTTTTCCTTGTGTTGCCATGAGCTTATCTGCAAACTTAATTGTGCGTCAGTGTCAGATTGTCCTCTCCACAAATGTATGCATGTTTAAGCCATCAGTATGGCTGTTTGATTGAAATAAGATATACGTCATATTTCTGTGATGTAGGAAAGGACTTAACGCTTGCTGTAAAGACAGGGCTGGGGAATGATTCACCTTTGAAGGAAGCAAAGTGTACTTTTTCTGTCGTACCACTTCTTAAGCCAACAGACAAACCGCTTTGAGACCTGCTGCTGCACCCTCAACCACGTTTTGGTGTTGTCTTTCAAGGCATTGCAGCGTTTCAATAGAAGACATGGTCAGTTGTGAAATGTCTTATCCCTTCTTGGTGAAAAGAGGCTTCAACTGGGATGCGACGAGCCCATGGCACGACTTTCTGGAAGGGGTGCAACGTGCAGCTGGACCTGAAGAAGCCAAAGCAGAGGCTGCCACGCCAGTCTGGAGCAACACCCCGGCCAGGTGGAAAACAGGGCTGGATGTCGGCTCTTTGGGCTGCCTAGCAGCCTTTGGCCGAGCCGTGAAAAACCAAAACCCAATATATTCCTCTCCTTACTGCAGTGAGAAGCCAGCCTTGAACCAGGTCTCTTATTTATATCACCATTGCTCCCCAAGCCTGTTTTTTCTCTGTCTTCTGCGCTACGTGGGTGATTGCTTGTCGATGTATGAAAATGGGTACAGGATGTGCTGTGATAGGATTTTTGGAAAATGAGATCCATGGCTCTTACAGTATTGGCCTTGTGAAATTTTGGGACAGCTGCAAGTGCCGTGTTTTCAACTTGCTTTCGTTTGCTAAAGCGTGTTTTGAAAATTTTCTATGCTCCTCAGCATTGGAGCCTGACACTTGTTAGCCTTAGTTTTAAAAGATAAAAAGATTTAACAAAATCACTGGCCACAGCTAGAGGAAATGATTTTTCAGGAGGCCCCACAAACAGGGGAATTACATAGCAGGATTATTAACAGAAAGGCACCAAAATCATTCAAAGCAAAACTATACATTCTTGTTGTAGCCATTTGGATTTAAGGACAACTGAACATCTTTTAAATGATAGAAATAGCACAGCTTACAAAAGGTGCTATAAGTCTGGCTTTTGAAGCAGCACTGCAAATGCTCTGTGTATTATTTGTATGACACTTCACAGTCAGGGGAACAAGGCTAAAGGAACTTGAAGCTTTGTTGTCGATCTGTGCCTAATGATCTGCAATATGCCTGGCAAAGTAAACATCCCAGTAATCAAAGAAATTTTAACTTGTTTGAGATTTTTCAATAGAATGGGGATTTATTTTTTTTTCTCTCTGTGGATTTCTTATATTCGTGTCTGTACTGGGAAGGAGGCAAGGGAAAACATTTTCAGAGAAAATAATGATGTTTTGCTTATTTCCTTGTAACCCTGCAACCTTTGAGCTGCTTAGCTAACTTAATGTGCTCAGAATGTGATATTCAAAAGACCTCTCCCATACGTGTCTGTGGCAAACATAATACTACAGTGCCATTGAATGGCAAAAATACTTGGGGAAGAAGGCACGGGATGAAATGCTTTGTATTCATTCAGATATGTTAAAATGTTTATGGTCGAATCTAAAGAAAAAGCATACCACTGAAAGCTTCTTGGCAAGGTGCACTTGTGTTAAATGCATGTGTGTCTTCTGTTTCTTTAACAGATAAAATAAAAGGCTCAGCAAAAAAATGCTGGCAAACCACACCATATTTAAATGAACAGTTCAGAACCTAGAGCTACCGAGAAAGAAAGATCAGAGTGAACTGGTGAGCTGAGGCGAAGGGGAGATGCAGTGGAAAATATGAGCAACTTCATGAAAAAGTTCAGAGATGACAAGAAAGCTGTCTACCTTGGTTAGGAGTTAAAATACATAGGTGTAAGCGAGTAAGAGGGCTGGAAAAGTACAGAGCCTGCTGACCTGCAGAGAAACAGTTTTTTCTGAAAAGACAGAAGCAATTTTCAGTGGAAAGCCAAAAGCTCTGGGACTCGCTTTTCATGGCTACATCTACACTAACTTCAGAGCACCAGCCCAAGCTCAAACTTGCCTCGTGTTTGGACACAAGACTGTGCTCAGGGCTTTGGGTGAGCTCCATCTCGGGGAGGAGGAAGGGAGTCTGAGCTGGCTCAGCCCTTTAATATAACCCCAACAGTATCATATCCTGCACTGCAGATGAGCCTTTGCCGTCTCCCAAATCCTCCATCCCAGACCTCACGATTCTGCGTGGCAATTACCTCCCTCGCAGAAGGGCTTAATGTCACATCCCACAAAGCCCTCCTAGATGGGTGGTGTGCTGAGTAGGAGGCATTCATCGCATGGCGGTGGTCCAGCCTGCTCCTCATCCTGCTCGGCACAGGTCAGCAGCAGCATGGGCACAGCATATGCCGGCCACTGGGGCCGCCTCTTGGAGAAAAAGGCGGCACTGGTTTAACCAGTCTGGCTTTAGTGTCTTCCTTTTATTTTCTCCGTAGACTTTGGCATGCCATCGTGGAAAGTTTGGCCAGGCAGGGAGCACAGCCAGCCTGCAAAGTGCTGAGGATGAGTCTCTTGCTCTTGGCCTCATCATGTGTCCCTGCAGGGAGGATGCTGCAGGTGGTGTGGGCATGGCACCAGTCTCACCAGAGCTTGCAGAACCGATGGAGACCTCGAAGGGACTCCACTAGAAGGTATTCTCCTCAGCGGGTGCTTTGCTCTGCGGCCGGTCTCTTGTCTGATCTCTTGTCCTGTGACCGGAGACACGAGGCCTCATGTGCTGGGAGGGAAGAAGGCTGATGTCAGGCTGTGGTGGTGGTTTAGGTAGGGTGAGGATTGCTTCCCCTGCCTGGAGGAGCTGTCACGGGGAAAGCTCTCCTGTGATTTACCCCTGGGGGAGCACCACAGTGGTTGGGGCTTTTCCAAGGAGGGAGAAGGACAAATAGTCACCAAAGCAGTTTTTAGCACAGTATCTTAAACATAGGTATTCTTGTCTGAGACGCTTTGTTATCATTACGATGAACATGGTGTAAATAACTAGATATGGCATCGGTGATCATGAAGTTCATTGAAATGTCTGGTTTATAATACCTGGAAAAAAGGTGAAGCTCTGCCAGTGAATTGTGCCCTATATCACTTGATTAACCTGAAGCTGGACAAATGTGTACCTTTCCCTGCCCACAGGGGTCCATGCCAGTGACCACCTCACAGAGCTGCCGTGTATATATGTAAGTAAAAAGTAAGACTGTGCCAAAATTCTTCAATGGAGCATGTTGCCATTATGTAATGCCAGTTTCTCCGAATCAGAAGGAACTGGTTCAACTTATGGGACCAAGGGATGTCCCCCTTTAGGACATCTTGCGAGGGGAGGAGATACGGGACGTTGCCATGCAAAAATGTCCCAACCAGGACCAGCTCCTTGCTCAGAGCAGCAGGTTGTGGGGAGCGGCGCGTGGCCAGGTCCCTGCTGTCATCTTCGCCTGCCTCCAGGAAATCGTCTGGTCGTTGCTGACAAGGGAGGGTTGCGAGTATCTGGGGTGACAGCTACTGCTGGAGCAAAGGGGGAAAAATTACCTCCCCTCGCAGCAGCGGTTGCTGCCCTATCTCTCCGGCCCTGCTGCAGGAGCGGCAAGCTCTGGAAACGCTCTGAGCATCGGCTCGTACCAGGTAAGCCAAGATCCTCTGACTCTCATCCGAATAGCGCCGAATGAGGAGCCTCAGAGCACAAGCTAATAGACAGCAGCTCTTTCAGCGAAACCTTTATGTTAATTCAATACAGGCTACTTATGGAATTTCCCTTCTCTGAGAAAATCTCAACTTCTATAGAGAAATAGCACTCAGTCTTGGGGTTTTTTTTTTCTTTTCAGAACCTCAGAAGTTCCCTCAAAAATTCCCTGAAGCCTTAATAACAAAGATTCTCAGTTGCATGTCAGGATGTAATGTACAATATAAAATTTTCACATTTGATGCTCAGCATAGTTAAATTTACCACAGTGCTTCACATTCAATATATACCAAGAATTCTAGCAAAATCACATACTGTTCAACTAGAGATTTATCATGGGGTGCTTAACAATGAATTATTGAAAAGTACCTAATGTATCATGGTTTCTTGAGAGCCTAATGTGTGTATGTGTATATATTTATACATAAAATACCTGTGAGCCATTACAGAATACCAGTTTCTGAGCGTAGGGGTTTCGAGCGTAAATCTAGAGGGTGTTTAAAAATAGGTGTCCTCCTGAAAATGCAGTGGTGTTTTAGTAAGAAAAAAGCCTTAATAATCTTCCCTGTTCAGATATACACACAGTCATTTAAAGGGCTCCTTTTAGGTGAAATTTTTCAAAGTATCTAAATTCTGCCAGGAAGGATTTTTTTTCAATGTGCATATTGATGTGGCATTTTAGATCTTGCTGAAAACTTTTAAAGAATTTCACTCATTTGCAGGTTTGAGAAGATTACTATGTGCCTCCTACTAGCAATCATCCGCAGCACTTTTCCCCCAAAGTACTTTACTGAGTGGGTACACACTTTTGTTTTGCTGATGGAAAAACAGGCAGAAGAAGATGAAGTGGTCTGCCCGGGATAAACAGCCTGGTATTGCCATCTCTTACAAGCTTTCCCGGGACTGTATTTTCCACTTGCTGGAGCGGGTAGGGGAACCTGCTGGAGCAACACCGAGCTGGGCTGGAGGCAGCTCTTTGTCCCCTAGCTCTGCTCACTCGAGCTGCTCACTCACTGACTGAGGGGTGCCTCCAGCTCGCAGCTGCCTCTTCGTCCTCTTTTTCCAACGGCCGTGGGAATAACCTCACGGGGCCAGACTTTCAGTTCTGCGTTTTGTCCTCTGACCCAAACTGACTTTGAGATGACGGGTTTTATGTTCAAGGGTGGATCAGCTGGCACCATTGGCCATGCCCCATCCCTCCCCGGGGACCTGTCTCCTCTTTGACATCTCATTGAGTCATTCTTGTAAAGACACTTGTGCTTGTTTGCAGAGGAAGGGCACCTATTATATTCCTGTGCATATCCATGTGGTGAGAGGGCTGCACTTTCATGCTGCAGTTTGACTTCTTTTGGTAGAAGAACACTTTCCCGCTGGCTCCAGGAGGTTCACTGTTGTCCTTCGTTTCAACCTGCTTGTTGGACCACCTACTTTGAAGTTGTTCAGGTCCTTGCAAAGAGATGGGTGTCCTAGGACTTCCTTCAGCAGCAGCTGTGGTGGGTCCTGTTTTCTGAGGCATCTTGTGAGGAAGGGCCAGCATCTGGTGCTTCCTCCCTGATGACTCTGGTGACAACAACCTGAAGCTTTCAGACAATGAGTAGGAGAGGAAGGAGCCAGATGCCATGTATCGCAAAGGCCAGCGGGACAGACTCTTGGGGACAGCCAACCAGAACAAGTGGAGGTCCAGACCTAGATTCAGAGGTCACTTGATCTCAGGTTACGGTTGGTCAGACTTGGTACATTAATTTAAGCTTATGGCACCTGCAGGATCACATTCATATTGATGTGTTCAGGCTAATGGCAATTCTGTTCTTTAGCAAGTCAGAGCCCTAAGTCCAAAAAACAGAAGGGGAAGACAAGTACAGGCTCTAACAAAAAAAAAAAAATCATCACTTTCTTGTCTGACTGGAGAAGTAGTAGAATACAACATTTCTCCTTGAAGATACTCTTTGAGGGTACAATTTTTTTCATAAATCTCTAATTCTGTGATGAATACCATCTCTCACCCTAACCACCAGGTTGCGGACTAGCCAGGCAGCGTGCAGGCAGGTTGTCCACTTGCTTTCGCCCTGTGTCGCGAATAGTTCTATTGCTTCTGGGCAGGAGGCAGGACAGGTTACCTGCAGCAGAGAACCTGCCACCATTGTAAACCACAAATGTTTTCAAGCTATAACTCAAGTGAAGGGGAAAATAGCCCAGACACAGTGCCTGTGGCTAAAAGGTTCCGTCAGAAGTTGGTCTCGTGTTTGTCCTACAGCTCTACAATGAGCTACTCTGCATCTTCTTGCCCCGGTTTCTCCCCTGTGAAATGGGGATGAAAGCACTCGTCTGTCTTACAAAAACCCTGCATGATTAAATGTGGTTTGAAAGAAGGTACTATGAGAAACTCAAAGTCTCTGGAAATGGTGGTCATCTTCTCTTAAGGCAGGCCTTGGTGAAGGTTTGGCCTGGACACTAAACTTGCAAGGGAAGGACGTAGCGTGGCCAAAGCACTTACAGCTGAGCACAAGGGCTGCCAGGGGAGCACAGGCGGGCGGAAGAATAGAAATATTTAATTGGCTTTATTTGCTAAAGACATCACGCGCTGGCTCCAAACGCAAAAACCTGACGGAAAACCTGAGTGGTCATGAAAAGCTGCCAACACCTCTTTGTCAGGGAGTTCGGATTTAAAAAAAAAAAAAAATTAAAACATAAAAGCCTTCCCCCCCTCTGCCAGTACCAAAAAAGCAAAAAGCCCAGGGTTTGG